>CM061531.1:660000-688152 GCA_030545055.2 Neoaliturus tenellus
CTCAAATTATTTTTCATTACAAAATGGAAAATGTTACTTTCAATAGAATTAACAGCATAAAAGATCTTAGGATTGTGTTTTATTCTCTTTTTAAATTTGATGATCACATTTTATCTGTTTGTAAATTTTCTTTTTCAATGACCGGCTTTATTAAAACATCAAGTATTTATTTGCAAAATCCGAATTCTCTCAAGTTACTTTTCGTTTCATTTGTAAGATCCAAAGTAAAATTTGGGGCGATCATTTGGTATCCTCAAGCAAACTATCGAGTAGAAATGATTGAAAGTATTCAAAACAAGTTCTTAAGATTTCTTTGTTTTAAGACTTTAAATTTTTTACACCGATTTAATTTCATATTCTGAACTATTTAACCCATATATGCCAGAAAAGTTTTCTGAGTTGTTTCAGAATTGTGTTTTATTGCTACAGTATATTTATTACATCACACTGAGAGTGTTTATAAGGCTATTTGTTGCTGTTTACTTTTTTTATAAGGAAATAAGCAGCGCCCCCTTATTGGGGCACTGGGCATTGATGCCTACCGCTGTTTAGCATTAAGCATTAATCAGGGTTACATAAATAATAAAACAAGTTTACCTAAAACCGCTGTATTTTGTAAATATTGTTATGTGTTACACTATTAACAACTGTCTTTACTTATGGAACTCAACAAAGCAGTTGACATGACAACCTACGTTACATAAATTACATTTTTTGGTAGTTGTGCCCCCTTTTTCTAAAGCATAAGAGTTTGTTTCTTGTACAACTAGGTCAGTTATATTGTCATCCCAAAACAGCTCAAAAATGTGAACAGGAGTCATGTCGTTATCCAAAAAGTTTGGACTTTGCCATTCTCTTTCCGGTTTACCAGGTATGTCTATTTTTACCCAGACCCTACTGGATGATTTTTTTACCTTTCGATTTTTCTTATTTGTCGTTTGTTTGATTTTCTCCTTTGGGTTGATATTTTAATTTGGTTGTTTGTTTTCTAGTTTTTTACTCTTTTTGTGATCACTAACATTTGATTCACTTTCCTTTTTCAATTTTCTTTTGGATTTTCTAGTGGCAGACTTGTTACTGCCGTTACCATTGATGATATTTGTTTCACCTGCATCATTTATAGTTACAAAACTGATGTTATTTTATCGCACAGGCGTAGGCTTTGATGGGGGCAGGCTTGGGGATCGCTGAAGACTCAGGTATGGGGCTTGATGACGTGCCAGGCCTGGTGACCATTGAAGGCTCAGGTAGACTTGATGACCCGATAGGCTGGACGATCGTTGAAGACTAGGGCTTGATAGTAACCTAGGTTTGGTGGTCATTGAATGCTCAAGTATGGGGCTTGATGACATTCTAGACTTGGCGATTGATAATACGTCAGAAATGGAGCTTGTTGATTCCTTTGCAATAATAGTGTCATTGTTTCCACTAAACTGGGTAGTATTTTCAAAGTCATCAACTGGTTCATCGTTACCTCCTAGCAATACTTCTTCCCAACTCTGTTACTCTTCTTATGGTAGCTTCTCCGAAAGCCCGAAGTTGACTTCCACATAGATGGTTTATGTCAGTCATCTTCTTCCCCACTATCTTCATCGCTGTTCATGTGATTCTCTGGAGGGGCCGTGTAGATGTACGCAAAGTTCATCTTATTCCAGAAGAGTCAATATTTCCTCGATTGTGTAACTGAAATAATAAACACAACCTGTAATATATGTGCATGAGAATATGAAAAATAGTAATATATACAACACATAATGGTACAGAAATATAACATCAGACTAAAAGAATGAATTAAATTCCTAGGCTTAGTTTACATTTTTGTAATTATTATTATCTAATATTTTTTCTAAGCCTATAAAATGCACTTTTAGGTTAGGCCTATAGGCCTAAAATACAGTTTGTAATAATATTATTTTCAAATAAAGGTCCAATTAATTGGTCCATTATTCCTTAAAAATCCAGCAATATTGGTTTTAGTGAATAATACAACTGTGAAAGTATAATTTTATAAACCTATATAATATCGGCCCTCTACCATGCCCACTGCCCCATTATTGAGGCAGTGATGTTTTTGAGGTTATGGTGACTTTGTAACAAATTAGGAAAGGCACAATTATGTCAGTTTATACTTTATCCTTGAAATAAATACCATTGTCAATGCAAAAATATTATGTAAACATCAGTAAACATACCTGTCTTTAGAACTCATAACTGGTAGATAAAACTAGCTATTTTCCATTCCATGTGTGTAGCATCAGAAACTCACAAAACTGCAACTGTCACCAAACACAGCATCAGGAGTACCAACAAAAAAAAGTCCTAGGCACGAAAATTCCCTGTCAGTTGTCTAGTAATTATTTATTAATTTATTTCTGTAATGCCCCAATAATGGGGCGGTGGTCAAATATGGGTTAATATATTTGAAGTCCCTAGTCTGGCCAATAGAAGCAAGTTTAATAATATGTTTTTTTTTTTACATAAATTGGTTGGGGGAGTGGGCGATGATGCAGGTTTTCCTCGACCTGGCTCACGAAGCTATTGAATGTTCTCTCCAACATTTTTCTAGAACCAATCTGGGATATTTTTCTCCAATGAATAATACGTGCAGACTGTTTAACTGCTTTGCTGCAAACTCTGATTTAGATTTATTCTGTGATACGTTTAATATGTTTAAAAATAAAGTCCTTCTAATACTGCATGAGCCTGAACATTTGTTTACTGTTTATTGAATTAACTAATTCATAAATTTATTTATGTAATCTAAGTTTGCATTACATTATTATTATTATTTAATTCTATATTATTTTCATTCTATTTAGTTGCATGTTCACTATCCTCATTGAATGTTTAAATAGGTGCATTTAATTATTATTTATATTTTGTTGTGTTGTTATCTAGGTATTGTGACTGTTGCTTTGCTTGAATGGAATGATTTATGATTAACTCTTGTTCATGCATGTAAATTAATGTATCTGTACTGATGCTTTTATGTAATTTGATTTTTGCTGTTTAAAAGCATCTAAATAAAGAAATTTGAATTTTGAATTTTGTAAAGAAATTTGAAGTGACATTTGTTTAGAACTTTCAATTTATTTTCTGGTAACAACACTAAACACTACCGTAACATGTAAAACTATCAATAAATACTAAGTCACGTAGTTGACCAATCAGAGGTGAATTGACCTTTGATCTCGGATCCTTGAACCACGTGACTATTGAAGTTGATTTTACGGTCGTGAAAGTCTAGAGTTGCCAGTTTCAATTTTGTAGATAATAAATTATCCCTAAATATTTGCTTTCCAAAATTTTACAGGAAAAGCAGTTTTCTATGCTGTCCCACGGAGTTTTTATCTGACCTAAATAGCATAGCGGTAATTTTACTATGGAATTAATGTTTCTATCTTTTGTAGTTCAGTATTATTACAAAATTAAATTTAATAAGTAATCAACTACTGAAATTTAATTCGCACTTTCGTTAATTTCAAATTCAAATTATTAATTGGCCTACATTTTAGTTTCTCTTGTTTTATTCTGTAACAATTTCGAATAGAGCATATTTCATGTAAATATTTATTAAACAACGTTTAAAGAAAAAGCACATTTTTTTATTAGTTTCTTCTCATTCTCTCCCATTGAAATAAAACTAAATGAAACAAGTTCATTCTTTCGCTGGCGTTGAACAAGTTTTATTTCACTAAAGTAATGAATGGTTGCTAAATAATTGCACTGGGAGGTTTACGCCAACTACTAATTCACCTTTTCTCTGGTGACCGCTGTTTCAAAACCAATGCTTAAAAGTAGAATTCTCTTATTTTGTCGTTGCCTTGATGGCTACCCATAAGACCGATGTTACAAAATAACAGTTTTAAACTTAGTTTTAGACTTAAAACATTTTTTCTGAGCTAGAGGCTGATTCTAAACTTATTTTCTGGACCTAAACGCTGTCAAATACAAAGTTTAAGCAAATTATACCCAATAAAATTCGAGACCGATGGAAGATATATCGCCACACATACTCTATTATGGTATAAAATTAAAAAATGAATGAAGGCGAATAGAATGATCTCACATAACTACTATTAATTTTTTCATCGTCTTAGATTAAATGTAATGTTTTAGGTAATGCAAAAGTAGCAAAATATGATTAGCACATTTCATCGTACATATTCCGCAATGTTGATATCATAAGCATGAGAATGTTCATGCATTGTTATTCATGGATTCAGTTGCATTAACCAGGATCAAATGTTAACATCCTCTGCAGTTTCAGGCAAACAAAAACTGTAGATTTTTCTACTTTAACCACTCAAGACAAAAATGTATGCTTGTTAATAGTACTAATACTTATTTAAAAAAAGTAATTTAAAACAATTAACAGCGTTAATTAGATGTACAGTTAGTATTTAATCTTCTACAAAATTTCATATCAATGTTTATTTATTTATTATTTATTTTGATTTTTTAATAATGTTGTGTTTTTGTTATGCCGAGAGCTTATTTTTAGAACTAGAGAAAAATGTCACAAAAGCATTAAAATGAATCTAAATTATATAGAAACACGTGACCAGTTAAATAAATGTCAACTGTTATCGTGGAACGTCACGTGACGGCCTAATGGGTTGACCTTTTGAGAATCCAACTACTCAAGTAACTGTAATTTTTTTCTCTAAGATATTTATTGATTGTCTTATTGAAATTCTTAGTGACAAAGCTACTGTAGGCATCACACTCGCACCTATTACTCAATAAAAGAACTACACCTTGATAAAGTGGTGTTGTCTTATAGAACTAATAACTGATGTCACATCTCAGTGAAAATATTTTATTACCATGAAAAGGGTTAATTATGAGTTTTAGGCTTTGGAGTATAAGTAAATATCCACTCTTCATAAACACCTTGAAAAAAACTTGGTCCATTTGACTACGAATTGAGAAAAGTTGGCTTGGTGTTAAAGCAGGGTTTCATGATAAAAACTACACTAATGATTTGATCAAAGTGAGTTATCATAGATCTAAACAGTGCGAGCTTTCATCAAACAATGGGAAGTACAAAAAAAAAAAAAAATCAGGGCCTCCTTGAGATATGGAAAAGTTAATGCTTTGGAATAACATATAAACGAAAACTGGTAAAGCAGTTTCAGTCAACCATGTCAACTTTCTTAAAAAAAAACGTTGTTTAGCGGAAAATACATTTCTCTAAATGTATCTAACTGAGCAAACATACATGACATGTTTAAGATCAGTTAACCTTAGAACAAAGACTTTTAAAAGATTTATACACTTCAATTGTTTTGACCTTTGAAATAAATACTTAGACAAATTGTTTTACAATACTATGTGTAGCGAGATAATAAAGGGACGGATATTTTATATTTACAAACCACTATTCATCAAACTCCAAACTCAAACTCCTTTGTTCGTTCATCACGGTTTAAATTTTTAACACCTCATAATACAGTACAACTTATACAAAATTAAACAAGTTGTTTGTAAGGACAGAATAAAAACAATAAAATAAAGACAAAATAAAAAAGGCAAAGTAAGATTGACCCTTATAAGTCACTTATGCTAAACAAATTGTACAAAAAATATATACGTAGCGAAATATATCAAATTATTTTATTTATGTTGAATATTTCATCACAAATGAAATACATGCATGAGTACAAATGCTATGTTGTCTCATGTTTGTAAGAAACAGACTGGAAACATCTAAGTTATTCTATTGTATTTCCTTTATTCGTTTACCCACTAGCAATTGAACATTACGTTTTAGTTAATTTATTTACCATTAATAGCTAAGTATTTCATAAAATTCATCTGAACACTTCATGGACATCTTTTGGTTCTCACGCACACCTTCTTTATTTTGCTACAATTGTTTAATTTGTGGTGTTTAATTTTCAATTGATTCAGACGAATATCTGTTACTTAAGCAGTTCCTTAGTCAGTCCTATTTACATTTTTTGACACATGACTTTAATTTTAAAATAGTTAAGAAAAATTATATTTATATTCCTATTTATTTTTCTAAAACTAAGATTCAAAATATTGTGTACGTACTTTATTATCAACATACATACATTTATTTTTTATTTGATTCTCATGAACGTGTATTATCATTACTTTCGTATCATTATTGGTTGAAATCTTTAAATCAGTAAAACACCTAGTTAGAACATGAATTATTGAAAGGATAACCTCAAGTTCACGTTGAGATTAATTTTAAAACATTATAACGTATAGGAGTGGGGTAAAGTTCTGAATAAGCAGCCCTCTTATAAACTTTGCTATAACAAAGCCACATCCACAGTTTAATTAAGACCCTTTATTTTCTAGTTGTATGTAGGCCTAAATCTCAGAATTCAAATGAAAATTGTGATTCGATGGTGTTTAAAGCAAGCCATAAAAATATTTTTGGTAAAATTTGTTTTTAAAAAAGTAACCGAATTCAGGGGCAAATTGAATCGCAAGAACACTAAAAAGTAATAGGTTTGTGGCATGAAACTTGTAGTGGCCAGTTGTGGTAAGTATGTTTATGACTGTTAGTAACACACTCTTTTTACCAGTTGATTTAATTGGAGTAATAAGTATTTATTAATATTATGCACGAAATAAGCAACATAGCCATATGCACAGGTAAATAGTGTGATTCCCCCTTCGGAGATAAAACTTGGAAGGTATATTAGTTGAGCACTGTCACAGGCAGGTAATGGCAAAAACTGTCTGACTAGGATGGTCTGAGGGAGGCGTCACTCACAAACAATAAATATATTGGTGGTATTGTCACGTCGTTGTGGAACTTAAACTTATAATTTCCTCGATCACACTATGAAAATGTTATTTTACCCAACTGCATTGACTGTTTGAACCAACTATAAATATATATACTATAGCATAAAAATATAATAATGGCTATATCAATCTAGCTGTACAACCAGTCTTAGCTTGTTTTTCAGGATCAAACTTTTGTAAGTGTTATTTCTAATTGTTAATTTATTGGTAATTTCTTATAAAGCATAAAGAATTGGAACAATATTAATGATGGTTTAAGAAGAGGTAAGAGGTATTTTACTAAAAGGTATTGTGAACAATTTAATGTATTCCATTACTATGTCAATAATATTATATTTGTATAAGAAATAAAAGAAATTGTGTAATTGTAACTAAACGGAGGAGACTAATAACACTGGTAAATCTATGTTGTACAATGTAAAATGAATTAATTCAATGCTTATTGTAATCATAAACTTAACTGCTATGACCGAATAAATATTTTTATAATAGTTGTAATAATAAAACTCAAAATAAATAACGTTGAATATGCGTATGGACTTACAAATAACGTAAAAGAGGCAGGTCATAAGGTAATCTAGCATCCTAATGGCAACTGATTCCCCAGCCATGGTTAAACAATGGTTATGACCATGTGTGCACTAAATTACGCCTCAACAATTCCCCAGACCCAGCTCCGCCGCCGCATCCCAGCAACCAACCTCATATTGGAGTCTGGCCAATCGAAATTATCCAGCTGTGAATTAAATATCAGTTCTGATTCATTAAACTAGTCTGTAGGGTCACTAGTAGAATCTTCCTCGGTGATTGATGGACAAATTGAACTTTGATTTTGTTATGCCAGAGATTGTACAGAGAGAATGTCACATTAGAGAGTGGAAACGAATCTTGGGTTTTGTAAATCCAAGTAATTAAGATAATGTTATGATATCTCGTTATCTTACATGTTGAATTACAGTTATTAAACGCAGTTTGGCGGTCAATCAAGCGATGTTTTAACAATTTAATTACTAAGGCCTTTCCACGAGCATGTTGTCATCATATATCTTGGCAAAAAGTTTTATAAAAACTAATTATTGTTGAATATGATTAAAACTGTGTCTTTTTATGCATTATGATTTTAAATGTGATTGCGTGTTTTAATCACATTTAATATAATATTTTCCTAAAAATCTACACTGGTGATGAGATATAATAATTAACAACGTGCTTGTCGAAAGGCGTTTATATTATTAAAATATTAGGTAATTGAACAATGATTGTATTTCATAAAAAGATATATTGCTAACTAGTTATACTAATAAATCTTGAAAGGAATTACTAAATTATTATTTTTATTACCTTAATAAGACAGAGAATACAACGTTTACAATATCTGGTTGTATTTAGATTTTTCACAGGATAAAGTATGCATGGTCTTTATATATGCAGAAGACAAAAGATATAAATCAAGGATATTCTCAAAATATGAAAATTAAGGCTCAGGGTCTACATGAAACTTTTAATTTAGTTTCAAAGTTGGTGAAATCTCTGAAATTGATTACACACAAACTTCCAAGGAAAGCGGTCCTTTTAAGAATGAAATTCCAAAGATTCAGATTTGTGTTTATTCAACCATTGTTTGACGAATATACAGTATTATTAGTTACAGCAGTACGTACATTCATCCCAAGGTGTAGGGTTGGGCAAAGTTTGGTATATGCTGTAATAGGTAATTCCTCAATTCCTCAACTACGGACCAGAATTTAACGAAACTTAGTATTGTTCTCTACATCCTGAAGTAATTCATTTGTTTCATGTGACCAGGGGACATACGATAAAATTAATAAAATTTCTAATGGAAGCTAACGTAGATTAATTTATACTATTTTATTCCTTTTTTAGGACCATTATTTAATGTGTTTTCAATTAGAAACTATACACAGCTACATTCCAACGGCTAAAAAACTATGATTTTTTTCAATTTATGAATAAATTTCAAAAGTTGAGAATTTTTATAAAAATATAAAATAAAAAATCCAACGGGTGTAAGCCATAAATTGAAACTTAACAGGTTGTATGGTTTTACTAATACATAGCTTTAAAGAATAATCGTGACACTGTTCATATTCAATGTACGTCAATGAATAAAAAGAATTGACTATTACTCAACGATACAATTTTCAGTAATTTTATAAGTCAATGAAACTGTTGAGTTAGATTTAAATGTTCTTAATTATTGAATTATTACTGGCTCCAACATTGTCGGTTGTAACATCAACGTTGAAGTCAAATTGGTTGAAAAGCGAAGCTTAGTTAGGCTTGCGGCTGGAACAATTAATATCTTCCCCATTTTAATCAACCTAAATTAATTGCTTTTGAAACTGCCGTTGAGAAAAGAAAAGTTTAATTGAGTTTTAAACAATCATCCTCTTAAACGGTGTTCAGATAAAAGTAAACAAATCGCTTGAAGCACCTAGCGACTAGGCATTAGTCAAGTGCATTGATAATTCGATTAGTGCTGTAAAATTGATTTTTAGCTTTGTTATTTGGTATGGCAATATTTCCGTACATGTTGTGATTTGTTTTATCTCTGTACAAACTTGGAAATAGAGGATCTAGTATCTTTTAATTATTTTCTATTAAGAAACCTACAAATTTCATCAAGACAAATTCAAATTTGTCTGTTCAGCGACGATTGTAATGGCCAAAGTAATTTTTATTAGAACATGCTATCCAAAGTAGTCAAATGCACCTGAAAACAAACTTTTTCCAAAGAAGATTATAAAAGAAAGAGAGGGTATACAGCAAGGCTCTTTTACGTTATTTTCTTAAATACCAAAATCAGTACGAAGAACTAATCATTAAATAAACATTTAATAAAAATGTCATTAGTTGCTTTTAGGTATGCAACCCAGACAACAAGTCAAAATCAACGGTAGTTCATTAATATAATTTTATACTAAGCTATAAAAAGCGAATTACCGTCCTATAGTTAACAGAGTGGTCGCTTAAACATATGTTTATTTTGAGAATGTGCGGGTCACAATATTTCCACCTGCCTCCGGAGCTTAGTTTGCTGTCTGTCTGTCCGATAAAATTATTGCTTAAAGTATCAAATTTTTTATGTCTACTTTTCCCGTTTCTAAATAGTAGTCATTTTTTACTTTCCATATAGCAATCCAATTTATCACTTATCAGCTAACTAGCTTTCCCGGCACGATTTGCAATGCCAACTTAACTTGAGAAATTTTTTACCCTTCAAGCAATATCGTTCGCCCCGCTCACTCCCCGTCGGGTTTAGCTCTGGTTTAGCTAAAACCGACCCCTCTTAATAATTTAATATTTATGATTAAAAGCTGTTTTCTCTACTCAACTATTTGGCAGTCCTAAAGAATACCAGAGGCTGTGGCGATGGCGGACAAAGAGGCTGTGTTAAAGTGTCGGTCTTGTGAAGAACTATGTCTTGACAAGGAAAAATCTTTGCTTTGTTATGGAATTTGCCGTAACTGGCATCATGCCAAATGTGTTAATATAACTACGAAAGAATTTAATGAAATACGCAAGGTAGAAAATCTGGTGAAGTGGTATTGCTCCGAGTGCGACTTGAAACTGAAGGATAACATTGCTCAAGTCATCAATGTAGCGGAATTGTACGTGAGTTAAAGGAAATGAAAACTAAGTTTTCAGATTTTCTTATTATTGGACAAGACCTAAAAAAGACGATAAATGTATTAACAAATCAGAGTATTAGAAATAAGGCATCAATTAACCAAATCTTTAAGATGCATAATAATGAGGTAAACGAAATTTCAAAACTCAACATGTTTGAAGCACGCAAAACGAGGCAACAGATGACGTATCCATGACGTCATCTAACATAAATGACGACTCAGTTATTGATTCATTGCAATGCAAGCAGAAACTTTTTTGTGTTGGGGCGAGTGTAATATAGTTTTTTTTTTTTTTTTTTTTTTTTTTTTTTTTTTTTTTTGAGGGAGAGGAGGAAAAATGCATTACGCACACAGGTGGCCAGCCTGTAGTGTGGGGCTCCCCTAAAAACGGGTTTACCCACTAAAAAACCTCTACTCTTTAGGAATCTAACCTGGAATTGTTTGTCACATTACGTCAGGCTAGGCCTAAATTTGGCTTACGCCCGTGGGGCTCGCTCCTTATCCAGCCGCTCGATCAAGGGATCTGGGCCACTTCGCGGTCCAGATCGGTTTTCTATTCCAGGAGGATGCCCCGGACGAACTGTGACAAACAATCCCAGTTGCCCTCATCCTCCATAATCTTTCGGCAGACCGTGTCCACCGAAAAAACACCGAGTTTTCTTGTGGCCTCCAGGCGGGGCCTTTCCCAACGCGAACAGCGGAAGAAGGTGTGTTCCGCGTCATCGGGAACGCCCGGGCAGTAGATGCAATCCGGTGAGCCGGTCTTGCCCATCCGGTTCAGGTAGGACTTGAAATAGCCGTGACCTGTCAGGAACTGCGTGAGGAAGTAGTCCACCTCACCATGCCGCCTTTCTACCCATGGTTGGACCTGCTCGATGAGTCGCGCAGTCCATCGTCCTCGGGTGCCGTGCTCCCAGCTGTGTTGCCACTGCTGGAAGGTTCGGGAGCGCTCTTCTGTTCTTGCCGTGTCCTTGCCGATCTCGCCTTGTCTCTGATAAATCGCTTTCCTCTCCCCTGCCAAGAGCTTGACAGGGATGACTCCGGCGACCACCAGGACGGCAGGCTCGGACACTGTCCGGTAGGCGGAACACACCCGGAGCGCAGCTTGACGCTGAACCCGGGTGAGTCGCAACCTGTAGCACTCCTTATCTAGAGCGCCTGCCCACACCTCTGCCCCAGGAGCACGGACTGGACCGCGGACATCAACAGACGTCTTCTGCTGGATCGGGGACCCCCCGACATTGGCCATCAGCCTACTAAGGTAAGTGACTACCTTAGCGGCCTTGTCCGCCGTACGGAAGATCTGATCCCTCCAACTTAACTTGGTGTCCACCATAACCCCAAGGTATTTGGCGGCACGAGTTGATGTGACCACCTCCCTTCCCACTCGGAGTGGGACGACGGTGTCGATCCTCTTCTTCGTGAGAATCACGATCTCCGTCTTACTGAGAGCAAGCGAGAGACCATGATCTGACATCCAGGTGTTGACCACACGCATGACTCGGTTCAACTTTAGTTGGGCCAGCTCAACGTTGCGTGCAGCAATGAGAGCTGCGACGTCATCGGCGTACCCAACCAAAGTGGTTTCCTCAGGCATCTCGGACCTCAGGAGGCTGTCATAGGCAACGTTCCAGAGATCCGGGCCGAGTATTGAACCTTGTGCGGCACCAGAAGTGACTTCCATCGTCCGCGTTCCGTTCTCGTGTCATAAATCAGGCTTCGAGAGCGTAGATAATCCTCGATGAGCCGCAACAGATATGCAGGAATACGAAAGGTGTTGCAAAGCGCATCCAACATATCGACCCACCTCGCCGAGTTGAAGGCATTCTTGACATCAAGCGTAACAAGAAGCACTACTCGGCGGGAGAAATGGTTGTGGCTCTCGGCTCTCTCCACAGCTCTCTCAACTTCGGTGACAGCGTCGATCGTTGACCGTCCCTTTCTGAAGCCGTACTGACGGGGGCATAAGTCCCCGGCAGCTTCCACGGCAGAAGTCAGGCGGGAACGGATCAGCTTCTCGAACAGCTTCCCAGCCGTTCGAGAAGCTGATCCGTTATAGTATAATTGGAGTAGCTTAATTAATAGTAAAGTATACAATAAATACCAAGGTTGTCTACACCGTGTCACATGACGTCGTGGATTGCTGGCAGCGATTTTCGTCTTTTGCTTCATGTCTGAAACCAGGTTAGTCCTGTTCTATGTAAGCCTAGAGGTAAAAGTAATGTAATAAATTATGTCGTAGATACGACACATTGTGAAAAATAAGCTTAAACAGTTTTCTCGATTATAGGTCCTCCAAATATTTCGGAGTCTCGCACGAATCACCAAGGATTTGAACTATCAAAGTCATGGATTCGGATTCTTGCTCTGCAACTAAGTTTTCATCAGTACTGACGCGTTTCTTGATATAACACGCTAAATACAAAAATAAATATGTAAAAAGAATAAATTGAAGCACAAAAGGCATTAAGCTTATTAAATATTTATGATTTAGCATTTTCCGGACGAGAAAAATCTAAAATTCAACAAGTTCACCCCACATTGATCATAATTATCATAATATATAAATTAGTTGAGAAATGATAATACTGTACAGTATAACAGAAATTTATTTTTAAAATGGCTTAATAATAAGTTCAGATAGTGAGCTAAGGTGCCCTAAAGGTTTAAGGTTAACACGATCATCTATTGAAAATTCTGTACAATTGTTTACAGCATGACTTACACTTTCATGCATTTTATAAATAAATGAATAAATATGAGGTTTTGAGGTTTTTCCAAGAAATGTTGATTCTTTATAATAAGAACAAAAACAACAGAACCAAACATAAATTTTTATTTCACAACAGTATTAGTATAGTATATTACCTACCAAATAGCATGTCAAATACCGTGATCATCTCTTGACCAAATAATATATTCCTCTTGTAACATTGCGAAAACATATTGAGGTAGAAAGTAATTAATTTTGGTTTTGTGTGATCAAAACATGATTTGTTTTGCGGCGAAACGTCAAACCAGCATTTTGTGTCATCATTAGCACGGTCGGTATTGCGTAACAAAACCATATTAACAAGAAATGACATGCCGGACACATTAGCTAACCACAAGCGATAATTACATTCTAACAGTACAATTGTTGTCCTAATATAAGGCTACACTTTAAATTGCAAATTTTTCTTGATGTTTATAAATATAACAACGATAACCCGTTGAAAAAACCGTTTCAACCATAATCAGATAAAAGAACTTTCTCTTACCTTCTAAAAGAAGGTTATCTCATCTTTGTTATAATTTATTCAAACTATGTTTAAGAATAAATTTTATGTTTATAAGTTTTATTTTGTAAGGCTGATATTTAAAATTGATCACATTGTCATAATAAAGTCTTCGAGCTAAAGTTTTTGTTGCATTGATTAAAAAAAAAATATTAAGTTAGGAAAATACATATTTGCCAAATTAGACTAATGCAATTTAAGTAGTATCAGAATCGATTTAATTTCATTATCTGATTTTAAAATCTGAACAATACTGATAAGTTATGTTCCCCCACTCACTTGCCCATATTACCCACATCGTGCCTGTGTGGGTTAAACGTTTTTTATTCATCGAAAAAAAAACATTCATAATAGGCGTGTGTTCATTTCCATCACAGCTACGGCCGTAGGTTTTAGTCAAAATTAAAGTTTACTCGCTTATTTTGCTTTATGAAATCCCACGTTACTATTTCATATTTTTACCTTCAAATATTTCAAAAGTTTGCCAATGTTCAACCATGTGAACTAATATATCAAACATTATTAACTATTTATATTCCATATTTCGATTGGGTCTCTCAAATCGTCGCAGTGAAATTTAAAACATTTCCTTATCATCTTTACATTTAAAACATTAAGATAAAAAATTAAAAATAAAACACATTTGAACGGTTCGTCTGAGACTTCTACTGGACCTGATGGGAGTTTTACCAAAACAAAAGTTTTCGGTCTTATATTGACCGGTTTTATTTGTATTTCGAAAATATTTACGTTAAATTGGTCGAAAAACAGTTAAATTATAGAGATTAGTAAACTTTGGAGCATGGAGAGAAGTAAACTTTTTCAATCTTATATACAGTTTGTCCGAGACTTCCTCTGGACCGATTTACACGCAGGTTGTACCAAATACAAGCTAAAATTTTATATATTAGCAGGTTTTATTTACTTTAACGTTATCTTACTTCCTTATATAATCAAAATTTCAAAACTCTTGTAACGAATTTATTTAAAAACCTTTCAATCAGCTGATTGTAAACACACTGGGTATTTTTTGTCTAAATACAGTAGAAGAGCAAAAGCTGAAGAGAAGTTTGTTTATTATGGCCTGTACCCAATAACGTATATATAATTATATTTTATTATTCTCTTAATGGAAAGAAAAGATAATACAGTGTTATATATTTTTTAACTAGGCTACTCAGTTATACAGTAGGTTGATAAAATAATAAATAAGTTTTGATCGTAAAATTGTTTAAAGATCCTTAATTATGAAAAGCAGTATATTAAATAGCACGTTAAAAAAGTACATTTGAATGTTTCACATCATTTGCCTATCGCTCCACTCACCATGACAGGAGTGTATCCGTCGAGTATCGACGGGCAACGACTCGTTTTAAATTAAAAGGCTTAAACTAAAATGCAAAAAAAATTACTTTATGTGTAATGCATTAAAATTTTAACAATTTTAAATGCTCCTCATTTATTCCAAGAAATAGGGAGAAAAAGAAAATGATCTTATGGTATGTTGATTGTCAGAATTTAAGTTTTTTCATAGAAAAATATGGGCATACATCCTGAGTAGTACGGCTGTCTCAATTACTATTAATCAATTACTATTAACTTCCAAAGCGTCTCCTAATACTGTTAATATGATTGATAAAATTCTATGAAAATTCATACACACTAATTTTATATATAATCCACCTCTTTGAGGTGGGATCGATTTAGCTAGTCAGATGAAATAAAGCAAGATTGAAGTGTTTCCTGGCGAGGTGAAACGATGTGTGTGGTACGTGACGCAAGGAAACAGCCTGTTAGCATAGAGTTGACCTACCGTAATTTAATCAGGAATTAATCAGGAATAATTGTAGTACATTCCGTTTGGATATCGCTAGTGTTATGTTAGATTATCCATAATAGATTTATTCACACGACAGGAAATTATATGAGTAATCATCCGGATCATAAAACAATGCTCACAAGGAAAATATAAAACACTTCAATCTCAGAGAAGCAGAGGCCTAAGGTCAGAATTATTTTATAAATACATATTCATAGCTTAAAAATTTATGTCTTATGTTTAAAGCTCTCACCCCATATCACACTGTCCAAAACATATGAATCCTTTCAGATTTAAATTTAAAAAATAAAATAAAAATTATTTTGGTATTTGAGACCAACAGACTTTGCAGTTGTTTTCATATACTAAGCTTTAACGATTGCAAAGCAAACGCTATTTGCTATATTGTAATGAATCTTTTGGAGTATATGATTTTTGACCAACTAAACGTCAGATAATTAAGAGTTTATCTCCAATTAAATTGTATTCACTAGTTTAATTTTCCTTATGATCTCTAACGCTGTGTTTAAAATTGAGAGCACAAAATTAATGTTAACTATTCGTGATTAATTTCCTTATTTTATTTATTTTTTTTTTTAAATCCAATAACTGAACTTATCTCATTTAGAGCGACTTTCTAAAGAAAGATACATTTTGGATTGTTTCAATCGTTGGCAGTTCAGCGAACAGTCGGCGCCTAGTTTTCTAACATGTTTGACTTAACTTCTGTTAAAAAAGAATAACATAAAGATACCTTCATTGACTCTTTTTTTGCTGGATAAATGAACGATGAATAGAGTAAAATGATCTTGTAAAAAAATTTTATTTATAAATGTGGGCTTTATTAATATTTTGTACTTTTCCATTTATTCTGTAAATAATTTTATAAACAATCGTAAAAGTTTGGATCGATTCAAATAGATTTGAAATATGATCGTCCCTTGTCTTTAATTATTTATTTTTTCTTAACACTTGCTGAATCTACATTATAATCTACTTTGGTTTTATCTTAATATTCATTTAATGCAGACTTCCATCGTCTGGGAAAATAATCATGCGCTTGTATTATAAACTTTCTATCCTTAGATTTTTGTGAATGGGTATTTTAGTTTTAATCAAGTAGAGCATTTATTTGTAAACAGTTTTGAAAAATTCCCGTACCGCCATGCACCATTTTAACACTTGATGAATCTACATTAGAAAGAAACATATTATGGTTTATTTATATTGGACTCAATTTTAGCACAGAAAAAGTATTTCAATTGGTATATATATATTATATATATGTTATATATAATAACATAATTATTATAAAAATGTATATAATAATAAGAACATATAATAACACTATAAGGCCTCACGCCAATCAGTGTAAGGCCTCATGTCCTTGGAGTCTCCATTCGGGGAGCTCGCACGAAATAAAAGGCACCATATGATTCGAAGAATTCTGCAGGAGCTCTAAAATAAAACAATTTACAGGTATATGAAAAAGTTAATTGATTACAGGAAAATAGCTCTTTCAGAAGAGTATACATCTTAGCTATCAAGAAGAACAGCCAGAAAGACTTCATATTTGCCCAACAATTAGGTATACAACAGAGGCAGAAAAACAGAAGAAAGTGGATGAGTAGAAAAATATACATAGAATCCAACTATAACAAACTTAAAGAGAAGTATCTGTGTAACTCAATTGAAGTGATAGACTATTCATTGGTTGCCGTGTTACGTTATCAAAAATTTTCTCTGACATTCCATTCAAATCTAAATTAATAAAAGATAATTCTACGGGAAATATTTACAACCACAATAACTTATAAAAACCATAGTTATGTCTAATTTTATCTTTAAACATCATATATACGGCAGATAGCATTCGTAATATTAAAATTTTTTGAAGAATTAAAATAATATTCTATTTTATTTATAGATTTTTTTTATAAATCCATAATATCTCGTAAAGCTTCAGGAGAAGGGGGCATACCCAAGGTAAAATAGTTAATGGGTGGATCATTATATAAATTGTATATTTAAGTCAATGACAATCGACAGAGCATTGTCGATTGACGCAGTTTACAATAATTCGTTTGTTAAAAAATATTGATTTTTATTTTAAAGGAATTTAAGATTGTTCTGGAATACCCGGTTATTGCAAAAAAGGGATTTAGTAATGTATTTTAGAACATCAGGCATTTGATTTGGATTTGTAAACAAATCAAAACATATAACAGTATTGCTATATAACATTTATTTCCATTACATTAAAACTGTTTTAAGAAGTATCACGTACGAGTATTCTAGTATGGCTAATGTGATATTAATCGTAATATACAGTTTATAGATTTATTATCTGAGTAAGTAAGTAGTTGTTTCATGATTCCATTAATGTGATGTGACAAATGGTCTCCACGTATGAATTCCAGCTAATGGTTTCGGAGTAATTGTAAGTACGTGTAATTAATTACGGTACTGTTTTATTAAGTGATGTACGACGTTGCGTGTTTACCTGCAACTGTGTTATGACGAAGGAACCACACTACAACACAACAGTTTTAATATTTAGAACAATATTGATTATATGTGCTATCAACATTATTACTCAGCTGTGAATTTGGTAGCTAACTGGGTTGCATTATAAAGCAGTAAAACGGTCAAATTTATTTATAGTTACAATAGTGTGCATTTACTAAATAGAAGACGAATTGATTAGGAAAGTTAATTAGGAAGGATGGAAATGTTTTATCATTTATTATTATGTGGGAATGGTTTCGAAATTCAGTATAATAATATAATCGCGTTTTACGACAAATTTTACGTGGTTTCATCTTAATAGTCATTTTAATGCAGACTTCCATCGTCTGGGAAAATAATCATGCGCTTGTATTATAAACTTTCTATCCTTAGATTTTTTGTGAATGTGTATTTCAGTTTTAATTGAGTACGGCATTTATTTGTAAACATCTTTGAAAAATTCCTGGAACGCTGGAATAATCATTTTTGATCAAAATTTGTAAACACTTTGTTTTCTACTTTGTAAACACTTTGTATACGTGTTGTTTGCAATTAGAAATGAAAACTCTCAAAAATATATTTACACATATACTGCAAAGAATACAGAAGGTAAATATATGAAAATATGGGAAAAGGCAATCGATTTTGACCGGACACTTCGATTATCATCATCATCTGATACCAAATTAGTGTAAAAGGACAACTTTAAAACTGGTTTATACTAGTTGCAAAGTTGACATTGGGTACAGCAAACGAAGTTGTCATAACACTGTGGTCTTTTTGCTGTCCACTATGACAATTTTCCTTCTTCGGAATTCATTTATGTTGAAGACAGCGGGGGTGAGGATTGCATCGGGCATGGAGACCCCTAGCTTGAACATGAGTGGACAGTTGGTTGGTTGCGTTAAAGGGCAGAGCGGACCGTTGCCACAGTACACGGGGGTTGGCCCTTTGAATAGTCAAACGGCCGTCTTATGCCCCGTCTCTCACCCTTTCTCTTCCTTCAATATCCCATCCTTCCGTGGGCTTCGCAAAATGCACATTAGAGGCAGACGTGCTTAACGGTTCGGTCGGGGTCTCCTTATCCACCAATAACAACAACAACCAATTTAGTCCAAGTAGTGAAACTGTGCACATGCTTATAAATCATTACAATTTACTTTTACAAACATTCATGAGATTTTATCTCTCCAAGGGGACTGCTATGGGGAGTATGAAGAAATATTAAACGTAAGCTTACGTCAATTTGGGTATCAAATGAAGGGTCTCTATTGTTAAACCATTCCGCAAACCTAACTGTCAAATTATTAAAACTAAATTTGAGTTTTAAAAACTTGCATTTATTTTATTAACAATAATAATAATGTTTTTTCATGTAAACAAAAGATATAAACTTAAGAACAGCTGTTATTATCTTACACATGATTAATTTAGTATTTAGTTATATTTATATCACATTTCCCTTTCTTCAGAGAAGTAGTAGACTACTTTATAAATTAAGTTTTTCTGCGGGATTTACTTTTCTGGAAGACCGCTTGACAGTATCCCCACGGGCAGGATCTTCATGGGAATCGGTCTCTTTTATTGTATCATCTTCATTATTTACTGGCGGCAATTTTCTTAAAAACCAAGAGTTTCTCCTGTATACTGCTCCATCAAGAGTTTCTATGATATAAGATCTTGGTTCTGGGCCTTCTTTTAGAATAACAGCGGGTTGCCAATTCCTAGGTTCTTTCCTGTATAACACCTTTTCGCCAACCTGAAACTCCAAACTCTTCTTTTTTGATCTGTTGCTGTACATCCTTGTTTTGTTTCTTAGAGTTTGTAATTGTTCACCAACATTTTCAGGAAGTTTCGGTTTAAGTAGATCGTCTGTACAGGGTAAGAGTGATCGAGTACGACGACCCATCAATCGTTGAACTGGAGATCCAAGGCCGTCACGAGGAATATTTCGTTGGTGAAGCAGGGCTAGGTACAAGTCTGATTTATCTTCCAAACACTTCTTTAATAGCAGTTTAGCTTCTTGGACATAACGTTCTGCAAGCCCATTTGATCTTGAAAATAAAGGACTGGAAACGCGTTTGTTGAACTGCCATTCTTTTTCAAAGTTCTTAAACTCAAAAGAGTTGAATTGAGTTCCTCCATCTGATAATAAAGTGTCAGGAATTCCATGTACGGAGAACCATTTTTTCATTTCGGTGATTACATTCGATGATGTAGTTGATTTCAGTTCAACAAAGTCAAAGTATCCCGAGTATGAATCCGCCACTAACAGATAATCTTTGCCAGATATATGACATATATCTGTTCCTAATTCCATCCATGGTCTTGATGGCACATCTTGATGTAAAAGTTCTTCTTGGACATTATCTTTTTGGAACTTGCAACATATTTTGCATTTCAAAACATAATCCCTAATGTCCTTAGTCATGTCAGGCCAGAATACATATTCTCTAGCAACATTCAATGATGCTTGGATCCCTCTATGGCCAAGGTGGATGTGATGCAAAGTAAGAGGTCGAAGACGTGTGGGAATCATCATTCTTTGACCTTTAAATATCATATCTTCATGGACAGAAAGTTCATCTCTGTAGTTCCAGTACTTGTATAGTTCTTGTGGTAAACTTTTCTTATCGTTTGGCCATCCGCTCATTATGATATGTTTTAGTTTTGATAATTCTTCGTCTTCATTTGTCAATTGCTGAGTTTCTCTAAGTCTTTCATTTGACATTGCAACTACAAGGTCTACATTAAAAGACATTTCATCTTCTTTGGTACTTGGTTTGTTTATGCAGTCACGACTTAATGTGTCTGCAATGTACAATTCTGTTCCTTTTTTGTATACAATTCTGGGATTATATGGTATGATTTCCATTATTATACGTCGTAGTCTAGGAGGAGTGTCATGTAAAGGTTTCTTAAAGATGGATTCAAGAGGTTTATGATCAGTTTCTATGACTAATCCACGAGAACCCCATACATATTCATGAAACCTTTTACATGCCATAGAAATGGCTAAAGCCTCTTTCTCTAACTGACTGTAGTTTTGTTGTGTTTTATTTAAAGACTTAGACGAATAAGCAACGGGCTGATTATCTTGGATTAGCACAGCTCCAAGAGAGTGTGAGCTTGCATCAACAGACAAGGTAATAGGAATATTCGAATCAAAGTATCGCAAAACAGGGGGCTTTACCAGTGTCTGTTTAAGTTTGTCAAACGCTGTCTGTTGCTCAAAATCCCAACACCAAGCAGTGTTCTTTTTCAGCAATTTACGTAGTGGTTCTGTTAACTCTGAGAGGTGAGGGATAAATTTTCCTAAGTATGTTATCATACCGAGAAATCGGTGTAGCTCTGTCACACTTGAAGGTTGTTTAAGATTCGTTATTGCTTCCAACTTAGATGGATCTGGTAGGAGACCATCACCTGTAACTACGTGACCTAAAAATTTGATTTCTTTTGCCATGAAAATACATTTGTCTTTGTTGAGTTTAAGACCTGCTGAATTTAGGGCTAAAATAGCTTTGGAAGTTCTTTGTTCTAACAATTTGCTGTCTGGGGCATGAATAAGGACATCATCCATGGATACTTCTACCCCTTCCAATCCAGAAAGAATTGAACACATTCGCTCCTGAAATATTTCTGGTGCAGACGCTATGCCAAATGGCATTCTCAAATAAGAATACCTTCCCCAAGGAGTGGAAAATGTCAAATATTTAGATGTACGTTCGGATACCTTAATTTGCCAAAATCCTTTGCGGCAGTCAAAAAGTGTAAAGAATTTCGACCCATTAAGCCTAGCAGCAATTTCTTCTAATGTTTGCAGGGGATGATGGCGACGTCTAATGTTCTTGTTAAGGTCTGTTGGATCCAAACAAATCCTTACCTTGTCTTTTTGACGTACAACAACCATGGGGGGCACTACAGGGGTAGGTTCGGTTACAGGTTTAATGATACCTAATTCTACCATGGAGTCAAGTTCATGTTTAACATCATCACGAATTGCATAAGGCACTCGTCTGGCTGGATAAATTTTGAGTGAGGGATACATTAAAATCATATTGAACTTTACATAATCTTTATCATAAGAACTTTACATTAAAATCATATTGTTGTGAAAAAAAATACAACAACTCCCAATAGACTCGAAATTTTGAGGTCATATTTGTGGAAAATTTCCTTGAATGACCCTTAAAACGTAAACGTATTTCGTATGACATAGGCCAATGAGTTGATCCCAAGACCTATTTTAGGTCTAATGGCAGTTGTAAGGAAAACTCCGTAGGCTTAAACCTGCCCTCAAAAGGTCATTTATCTTGGGAGTTATTGAATTTTTTCAAACAATTGTATTTTATACAAAGTTTGATCTTGTTCTAAGGTATATTGTGGGGGGGGGGGCATTTACGCTAGTGCATAAAAATTCTATACAATATTGGAATTTTATTACATTATAATGTTTTATTACTACGATTGATTTAATCGGATGAATTGTATTTCTAATTTTAATAAATTTTTGTTTCCATGATTTAATTTATTCGTAGACAAATTCTGTAAATACTTACTTTTACTTTTCCAATAAAAAAATAGGAACTTTCTAAGAAGACAATTTTTAAAATCCAAATTTTAGTTAAATAATTTAATAAATTGGACATGTTGAGCTGAAAAAATTGAACCTTAAAAAATTTAAATTATTTAAGATGATATATTATGATATGAGGAAATAGAGATTGCCCTCCAAAGTACGGTAGTCTCGTCTGAGTGTTGTATTACTTGCCGCAGTAGGTTAAAGAATAACAGTGATGTAAGCGCACTTGAGTGAGCGCTCTTGTTGATTGATGCTATCGTCTGTTTACTACCGCCATGGTTAACGCTAGGATGCTGAACACGCAAGTAACCTTAACAAATTGAATAAAAAAAATATTTTCGATTTTGTACTCTTTTTAATCTCTAAACATTTTTACCATTATGTCCATTTTTGCTTTTCCAGTTATATTGCCAATTTATATTAGAACTCATTTTAGTGTATACATCACTATGCAAAACGTTTTTGTTTTTCCTGGTCTCTTGTTTTTCCTTTTGCTATATATTCTATTCTTATTATTATTTCTTCTTGTGATTTTTGTTTCTTATTTCTTTCTACTTGATCTCCTTTATCTTCGTCTTTTTGGGCAACCCTTTGTATATTAGTAAGAAAAGTAAACTAATTGTTAAATTTATTGAAGCATAAAAGCCAATATGACCAATCATGAATTTAAACGAATAAAAAGATTAAAATATGGTAATTACCATTTTAAATACAAAGTTTTATGTTTTAGTTTGCAATATAAAAACTTAAGTTCCTTAGTCCTTGGTTAAGATATCAAAACATACGTATATACAAATAAATTTGTAAGTCAAAGTTCTAATACAAGTATCTTAATTAAGTAAACCCTCTTTACGTAGTTACCAAAATTTTATCCAAGGTCGGCAGCTTGAATACAATTCTGGTTAACAATCTTTGTGATGTTTCAATTCAGAAACAATCATCAAACTACAATTTTTTACTTTTAAACTATAAAAAATGCTAAAAAGGCGAGGTGTCGGTAAGGAAGTACGTTAGTTCATAAAGATGTCGCTTGGAACGCTATCTTAGTCGTTTAGTTCTAGCTTGTATTAAAATTATGTCTTTTAACTACAGCCCCATATGTAACTGACTCACTCACTGATGATACTAAAGTCCTAAAGCCACTGTTGAAGCTCGAGACTTGAAATTTGGCATGAACATTCTTTACGATGTTTAAATTTAGAGAAAAACATCAAACTACAAGTTTTAAACTTTGAAACTACAAGATATGCTAAAAAGACGAGGTGTCTGTAAGGAAGTACGTTAGTTCTTAAAGATGCCTCTTGAAGCGCTATTATAATCGTTTAGTTATTTCCTTACGGTATGTATTTGTCTTCATGGTAATTAATCATTATTTGTTATTATAGCTACTCATGAATTTAGAAAAACAATTTGTTTAAAAAATTTATATACTTCGGGCTTCCTTCTGAGCCTATCTTCAGTCTAACCTAACTTACAAATTCAAAATCGTTTGGTTCTCGCTTGTATTTAAATTATGACTTTTAACTACCCCTGTTCCTGATACAGTCTTTTTAAGAGAGCTGAGCAGTGACCGTAAACTATATATTAAGTATGGGGATGCAAAACTCAATTGACAGTTTATTGTATTATTGCCGTACTTGTTTTATTACATTTTTGTGTTTTGAGGATGGTTAAGTTAAAATTGGTGCATTATAATGCACGTACAAACAAAGCAATACGAAAATTGGTGAATGATATGTGAGGTTCTCGTTTCGTTTTAAATTTATTTTAGTTGATTTGTTCGAATTGGCTGTTACTATTGATTATAGATTCTTGTGACGATTGAGCGTAGTGCTGGAATACTTTGTTATAATTTTATCATTACTATGGTGAGCTATACGAAGCTTGTGCGAATACTTTCAACATATTATTTTAGTACTGCATATTTTTTTGCTGCAGTAGCGCCCGTAAAGTAAATGATTAATTGCTGAAAAGATTTTAGTTCTCATTACATTTTCTAGACTTTAGTTTACTCATGCTGGAAAATTTCTTGTAGGTTTTCGCACTAAAATTACCTAACACAGTAATTATCACTTATTTTCTACGATTTGTAAACTGTCTCTCTATATGGACAGATTAAATATATAGCGCTTCAGTTGATAGTTGTGGTGCAGTTTTAATTTGAAGAGTTGAACGTGTCTCACACGTTTGCCGTCTTTGACCTACTTGCTGCTGTCCAATCAGGCTTAGATTTTAGTTTGGGAAACGATTAAATTTTACAAATAAAGTTATTGAACGATTGAACTTTTCATTCTCTTGGCTGGTTTGTTACCTTCGGTAACGTTTACCTAATTCCGACGTTTTTTTTTCAACCATCTACATATCTGATTACCCATTAGGCTGAGAAATATTATAATAACTAATTAAATTAAACTCAATAGTATTTTTTCGCTGTCACTTTGTCCGTCAAACTTCCTCAATGCAGTGCTCTCACCTAAGTCTCGATTACCTATATTATTGTTTCAATTTTAAACTATACGATGCTTATCAATTATTATAACTCTTTCAGTATATTTTAATTTAACTATTAATCCTTGTTTGGCTATTATTTTATAATTGGTTTTTTGACTACTATTGGTTGAAAATGCATACTCTACGCCGATTTTATGGTTCTTAAGTTGCAAATTTCTTCATTTTAAGACTTCATGATTATAGTACCTATTACCCTGTGATCAAAATTACATACTAATAGGGCTCTATTTATATTAATTTTCTGAATCCAAAATATATAATATTTAAATAGTTAATTTAATAATTGCTGATTTTGAAAGATAAAATTGTTATCGTTTCTTTATATGGTACATTTATGATTATTGAGTTTCTTGGCCTCCCCGTGGCGGAACTGAAGCATCTTAGCCTATACTATATATTTTTCTTCTATTACATACAACGATCCTCTATATAAACTTATAATTGTATTCCACATTTATCTTTTCAGAATTCACCTACTACCTCAATCATGTGCAATCATAATCGTATCTCCAAAATCTTAACACAACAATTTTTTAGCATGACTATTTACATAGTTTATTAATATTTCACAACTCCATTATATTTGTTAACGAATTGAGGAAAACATGGGAGTGGGATTAAACCATGAGCCGTGGGCAATTTTCAAAGCTTATTATTACCAATTGTGAGTAGTGTGTATTGGCGGCTTCTGTTACTGTCATGGGAGTTGAGCCCTCAACTAGCCTGTTCATTGTATGAGGTTTTGACAGTAATTTACGGAATTCGGGCAACCAATTATTGACGGGGTGTATGTTGTACTTCAGGGCCTGCACCCCTAGAACTGGGATGTCCACTACCCAATCCCAGCTCGAAGGACTGAGTTGGGTAACGGGCGTGGCTCCCTTTATCAACTGAAGTAGGGCAGCTTCGGCTGTTCCGAGCCCTGGTGGAGGTGGCCTTGTGTCAATCGCGCGCTTACTGGGTGTCTCACTCCAGCCTCCCCCCAAAAGGGAGGGAATGAGTCAGGATGTCGGGGATCTGGGGCTTCCGTGCCTTTCGGGTACGGTTGCAGTGCAGCCGGCGCCTTTGGCGTGCGGGTTTCCAGTGACCTAGTTATTCCGCTTGGGATCCACCCATGACCCAAGTAAAACCTAAAATGGGGACCTCGGGATCCGGCTCAAGCCCCTGGCTTCGGCCAGTCCGGATATTGGGTTGGAATCGAGGGGGCAGAGGTTGTCGGCATGCTCGGCACACAGCTTCGGCTGTGGGGGGCCCTCCAGCCTTATCTGGGGGCGTTGCTCACAAACGAAAGCTGAGAAGTACCATGGGTAGTGGTGCCACTGTCACTCACAGCGGATGGTCATTTTGGGTCACCGCCGGCTGAGTACCACAGGCCTAGTGAATTCCGGGTTTTGTGGGGGTCTAATCCGCCTTAATGTGATTTGGGACTAATGTTCCATAACTCCCTTGGTCGCAAGACTGGTCCGGTTGAGGCTAATGCCAGGTACGGACTACCCGTGAGGGTAGGGGGAGCCAATACGAGGTCACCTCGTAGAGGAAAACTCAGACGAAAAGAAAAGAAAAAAACCAATTATTGTTTTGGACCCTCCATCCAGCATCCAATATTTACATAAATAATTATTATTTCACAGCTCAAATTGTATTAACTATTTACTAATAAGGGGTATTAACAACGATTCATAGGCGAATATTAAAGAATTACAGGGTGTTCCGTAAATTTTTATTTTGGCGACAAAAATGGACTCCATTTTGGAACGAATAAAGATAACGAAATTCTATTTTCACCAAACTGTTTGTATTAAATAGAACTTTTTAATGATGTATAATATGAACTATGTTTGTATTTGAAATTTCCAAGATTCGAACCTGTGACCCCCAGTTTTTGGTACACCCTGTATTTATACAATGCTAAAAATATTTTAAAATTATTCCTTGTGGTAAGTTTAGTGGGAAATAATTTTGTTTAAAGGTGGTAGGACAAAGCGTTTGTCTGTAATCCATTTAGGACACCTTACGAGATTCACCCCGTATACCCTCTGCATTCACTCAGCCAAGTGCGTGTAGCCACGTGTCAGTTAGTCAGCGGTAATAAATCCCATCACGTGATCAAACCGGAGGCTCACACAAACCTCCTCTAATCAGCTGGCGGGGTCGCCATTCCCAAACTGATCGAAGACTAAACGAATCACATAACGGCAATAAAGCTCTAAATTTATGATGTATGAATTACAAATCAATGTTTGAAATATTACATAATACCATACCGTAATAGAAGAAAAATATAATTGAAAACAATCGTGAGAATATCTCCAAAATTAAATTAGATTGCTAAAAGTGCTAGTTAGTTAATATCGTCTTAAATTGATCTCTTTGGGTTACTTAAATTACAATCTTTGACAGAAAATTTAAATTGAGCCGAAACAAAGTGTAATTAAATCCATGAAATAAATTGTTTCTGACTACTTTTACTTTCCCTTAGAGTAATTGTTCACAAAATATTTTAATCTTCATTTATTTGAATTTTTCCAACGAATATAATCGAAAGTGTTTGAAGTACGAAATAAAAAATAAACTATAAAACTCCTAACGAACTGTAAACAGAAATACTTACTAAGCAGAAATATTTTTTAAATGCAAAATTAAATATATTTGCAAATTTCGTCAGCTAATTATTAGTTTCTTTAAGACAAGGAGATTTTTTATTAATTACACAAATTGACTAAGCTTCTAAAAAGGGGTATTCAAAGAAGAAATTTGCCATCACTGTCCTTTCATTAGCAAACAAAGGCCAATTATTTGTTTTGCTTGTTGTTTTAAGCGCATTTAGCAAATGTTTGCCCTTAAGTGTCGTTTCTGTAATGGAACTCAGTTTCGTTTAAATTAGTGTTCTTATTAAAGCGCGTGTATGGAAAGTTCTTCATTAATTTCTTTAATAAATTAACCTACTCGTATTTTATAATACTAGTATACGTGTTGCCCGAAATCGAGCAATTTATTATAACACAA
>CM061531.1:688252-751302 GCA_030545055.2 Neoaliturus tenellus
CCCCAAACGTTTAACCTCCGATTAATTTATATAAAACGATAATTGCTACACATGAAGAGATTTTAATACTGATAAAATAATTGGTATTAAATGCAGATAAATCTTATGAACCACTTTATAATAAACTTATATTGCTACTTACTGGATTGGTTGATATTTTTTTTATTGCTTGAGCAGTATCTATAAATTAATTAAAAGATTACTTTTTATTTGCTTTTTACATTGAAACAAATTGAGCCCGGGGCCTTTATTGTTGAAAACTTATGCATTGTCATTTTATATTCCAAGGGGATAATACTGATAAGCTGCCGTAACGAGTTTTTAGCTGAAGGACGATTTGTACCGAGGTTTGAAACACGCTTAAAACATTACTAGGAATTTTAAATTTTATACTTTTTTTTATACATTTTTCCTCGGCAAAAAAGTAAAAAAAAAAAACCTATACCTGCTTAATACGCTTAAAGTTTTTTTGTCTTGAGAACTCCCCCTACAATTCTCAACCGATTTTCAAGTTTTTTGTGTCGTTGGATAGGGCTTAGTCTGAAGTTGTTTCCGCCAAAAATTGGTGCAAATCGGACTTAAAATAAGGGCGCTATCCACAAACCAGGTGACAAACGTCATTATAATGTGCAAAAAGAACTAATATTGCCAAAAAGGCCGTATTTAAAAAAAAACCGTCTTTTAACCAAAACATATACAACATGTAGTGAAAATTTGTTGAAGACAGCTTTCATCGTTTCTGAGATAGGATTTGTAGCGCGGCATCGTAGTTCCAGTTTTCTCTCCGGCAGCGCTAGCGGCTCAAGATTCGGTTCTGTATACATTGGCCTCGACCACCAGCCTCGGTGGATCAGTTGGTTAAGGCGTTACCTTTCTGGCCAGAAGGTAGCGCCTGGGGCGGGTTCGAATCCCGCCCGGTTCACCGAGGCAACCGGCAGTTGGTGTCAGTGCACAAATGCATATGATATCGCCCGTATAATAATTTTTGATGTCAATCATTGTAAAAGCCCTTTTTTATCTTAGTTTTATTGCGTAAATTATTTCCTAATTGATTAAAAACAAATGCTTTTGTGAATGATGCAAAAAAAAATCTTCCTTTATATCAACTTTCACCCCCATAAAAAACAAAAACTAAAAGTTGCTCAAAGACAAAGTGATTCGACTAAAAGGGACTTTTTACGACTTCAAACAATTTTCCAGAACAATGGTATGGTAGCTTGATACAATGATATTCTTAGAATAGTCATTTATAAAACACTGCAAGAATATATTAATTTATCCTTCGATGAAAATAGATAATTTAAGTAATTGGATTAAAAACTTCTTAAATTTTGTAACTTAAACTTTTATCAACAATGGTTTTATAACTCAATTATGTGGTTATTTTCAACTACATAATTTGACGTTCAATTATTATAAATTGAACTGATCAACGATAAGGTAAAATTATTTATCAGGAACCAATCCGACCGATGAGTTGGAAACTCTTCGAGTCAAGGTCGTGGTGTAACTGCAACTCTGGCACCCTCGCCACCTGCTACCTCCTCAACTGTAAAACTGTTTCAGATAAAACCTTCCTAATCGAGTAACTCCCGCACTTTGTCGCTTATCACTTCTCTAAATGTTCGTTGGTAGTATTTTTGGTAAAGTAAACTATTGAAATTGTTTATTACACAAAATTATGGAACGAATTTCCCACATCAGATTGTATAACTAAAGTGTACAAAACAATGGCTAAATTTTAATTCAAAATAAACATAAACTACTACATTTATGGACCTGATAGTCGATTTCCTTTAAGTACGGATCCTAAGTATTTTTAAATGAAAATTCTCACAAATTACCTGACCATTAATTAATTATAACCATTATTTAGTTTATATACGTCCACATACATACTGACATCTGAAATTAATAAACGTATGCATATTTTTTAAGATGCCGGACAATTTAAGACAATTTTAAGATTCAATTGTACACAGTGAGATTTGTGACTTACAGCACAACATAAACTACTTTGTCCCAAGTGTTCCATCCAAGTGTACTACTTTGTACAATGTTCCATCGAGGCAAGTTATAAATATCCTTAATCTAATCCGAGGAATGGTTCGTATAAAATGGGTTTTATGATTTGGTTTATGGTTGTTGTGCTTTTTGCTGTTCATTATTATTGAACCGTAAAAGTGGGTTGCATTTTCTTTTTCACTTAAAATCAATAAGGGGTTTTAATTTTATGTAAGTTTTAGCTTGCATATAAATTTTAAGAAGTAATTACTCGTTCCTGCAAGTGTAAAATTCTACTTTTGATAGACCATTATTTTGGCCTATCAGTAATACAATTCCGTATAATGGACGGCAGGCGTGATGACAAATTGGAGACGGCTGTTTTGGTCCCGTCAATGGGTTGTTGGCAGGGCTTTCATCATCAGCGGGTCTGATGATGTGTTTCAATCCTCACCAGTCAATACCGACAGATTGTCGTTGTTGTGTCCACTTGGAGATTAGTTTTTTCCATAATCCCAGTTAATCCAAACATCGCGAGTGAATATACAGGGTGGTTGAAAAGTAACTTGCACCCCCCCCCCCCTAAACTTATTAATTATTTGAGATATTCGAAATCGGTTTGAGGTAACTTTCTTGGAACTGAGGGGCTGCAATAATGTTGATTAGTTTTTAAAATTTTTACCCTTAGAGGTAGCGGGGGAAGGGGGTAGCTCGAAATTTTCAAATGTTTATGGTCGACTTTCATATCATTTTATAGGTCTTAAATGAAACTTGTTATTAGTGGTCCGAAGTTTATTTTCTTTATGTGAAGTGTTTAGTTTAATCAAGACCTATAAAAATGATATGAAAGTCGACCATACTTCCCATTTTAAAATTTTGAGTTACCGCCTACCACCACTACCTCTAAGGGTAACATTTTTATAACTAACCATCATCATTTTAGCCCCTAAAATCGAAGAAGGTTGTCGCAAACTGATTAAAAATATCTCAAATAGTTAAAAAGGGGCGGGTGCAAGTTACTTTCCAACTAAGCTGTATTTATTTATCAGAAATTGAATGTTCACAATAAATGCAGGAACTCATTTCTTAGTAACTCTTTGTAAACAGTAACACATTATTATTTTCCTCGGATTTATCACTAACTTAAATTTTTTTATTTAATATTTTAAAATCAACCACAAAGGAGCCACTGAGAGTCTTGTACAGCGATGAAGACCGTTTGAAAGCTTGGAAACTACAATCAGACAAAACGGCGATGCAACTTCTTAATGAGCTCACTTTAATTAAAGACATAAGATGGCTGTGAAGTTGTGTGATGAAGGCTCCACTCGGCTCTCTTGGTTGGTGCATCGTGTGTTGGTTATGACTTAAGCAGAAAATAATTCAATATAGATACCAGTCTCTAAAGTAATTTCTGTTACCGCCATTGGGCTAAGTTAGTTTATCTATTAGTTTTTACGTGAAAGGTAAGGTGTATATTTTACGAAATATACAATTTTGCTCCTTTTGTTATAGCTATTGTATACATTGAATTGTCGAGTATACTTTAAGTCAGATCATCCCCAAAACGTTTAACCTCCGATTAATTTATATAAAACGATAATTGCTACACATGAAGAGATTTTAATACTGATAAAATAATTGGTATTAAATGCAGATAAATCTTATGAACCACTTTATAATAAACTTATATTGCTACTTACTGGATTGGTTGATATTTTTTTATTGCTTGAGCAGTATCTATAAATTAATTAAAAGATTACTTTTTTATTTGCTTTTTACATTGAAACAAATTGAGCCCGGGGCCTTTATTGTTGAAAACTTATGCATTGTCATTTTATATTCCAAGGGGATAATACTGATAAGCTGCCGTAACGAGTTTTTAGCTGAAGACGATTTGTACCGAGGTTTGAAACACGCTTAAAACATTACTAGGAATTTTAAATTTTATACTTTTTTTTATACATTTTTCCTCGGCAAAAAGTAAAAAAAAAAACCTATACCTGCTTAATACGCTTAAAGTTTTTTTTGTCTTGAGAACTCCCCCTACAATTCTCAACCGATTTTCAAGTTTTTTGTGTCGTTGGATAGGGCTTAGTCTGAAGTTGTTTCCGCCAAAAATTGGTGCAAATCGGACTTAAAATAAGGGCGCTATCCACAAACCAGGTGACAAACGTCATTATAATGTGCAAAAAGAACTAATATTGCCAAAAAGGCCGTATTTAAAAAAAAAACCGTCTTTTAACCAAAACATATACAACATGTAGTGAAAATTTGTTGAAGACAGCTTTCATCGTTTCTGAGATAGGATTTGTAGCGCGGCATCGTAGTTCCAGTTTTCTCTCCGGCAGCGCTAGCGGCTCAAGATTCGGTTCTGTATACATTGGCCTCGACCACCAGCCTCGGTGGATCAGTTGGTTAAGGCGTTACCTTTCTGGCCAGAAGGTAGCGCCTGGGGCGGGTTCGAATCCCGCCCCGGTTCACCGAGGCAACCGGCAGTTGGTGTCAGTGCACAAATGCATATGATATCGCCCGTATAATAATTTTTGATGTCAATCATTGTAAAAGCCCTTTTTTATCTTAGTTTTATGCGTAAATTATTTCCTAATTGATTAAAAAACAAATGCTTTTGTGAATGATGCAAAAAAAATCTTCCTTTATATCAACTTTCACCCCCATAAAAAACAAAACTAAAAGTTGCTCAAAGACAAAGTGATTCGACTAAAAGGGACTTTTTACGACTTCAAACAATTTTCCAGAACAATGGTATGGTAGCTTGATACAATGATATTCTTAGAATAGTCATTTATAAAACACTGCAAGAATATATTAATTTATCCTTCGATGAAAATAGATAATTTAAGTAATTGGATTAAAAACTTCTTAAATTTTGTAACTTAAACTTTTATCAACAATGGTTTTATAACTCAATTATGTGGTTATTTTCAACTACATAATTTGACGTTCAATTATTATAAATTGAACTGATCAACGATAAGGTAAATTATTTATCAGGAACCAATCCGACCGATGAGTTGGAAACTCTTCGAGTCAAGGTCGTGGTGTAACTGCAACTCTGGCACCCTCGCCACCTGCTACCTCCTCAACTGTAAAAACTGTTTCAGATAAAACCTTCCTAATCGAGTAACTCCCGCACTTTGTCGCTTATCACTTCTCTAAATGTTCGTTGGTAGTATTTTTGGTAAAGTAAACTATTGAAATTGTTTATTACACAAAATTATGGAACGAATTTCCCACATCAGATTGTATAACTAAAGTGTACAAAACAATGGCTAAATTTTAATTCAAAATAAACATAAACTACTACATTTATGGACCTGATAGTCGATTTCCTTTAAGTACGGATCCTAAGTATTTTTAAATGAAAATTCTCACAAATTACCTGACCATTAATTAATTACAACCATTATTTAGTTTATATACGTCACATACATACTGACATCTGAAATTAATAAACGTATGCATATTTTTTAAGATGCCGGACAATTTAAGACAATTTTAAGATTCAATTGTACACAGTGAGATTTGTGACTTACAGCACAACATAAACTACTTTGTCCCAAGTGTTCCATCCAAGTGTACTACTTTGTACAATGTTCCATCGAGGCAAGTTATAAATATCCTTTTTCTAATCCGAGGAATGGTTCGTATAAAATGGGTTTTTATGATTTGGTTTATGGTTGTTGTGCTTTTTGCTGTTCATTATTATTGAACCGTAAAAGTGGGTTGCATTTTCTTTTTCACTTAAAATCAATAAGGGGTTTTTAATTTTATGTAAGTTTTAGCTTGCATATAAATTTTAAGAAGTAATTACTCGTTCCTGCAAGTGTAAAATTCTACTTTTGATAGACCATTATTTTGGCCTATCAGTAATACAATTCCGTATAATGACGGCAGGGCGTGATGACAAATTGGAGACGGCTGTTTTGGTCCCGTCAATGGGTTGTTGGCAGGGCTTTCATCATCAGCGGGTCTGATGATGTGTTCAATCCTCACCAGTCCAATACCGACAGATTGTCGTTGTTGTGTCCACTTGGAGATTAGTTTTTTCCATAATCCCAGTTAATCCAAACATCGCGAGTGAATATACAGGGTGGTTGAAAAGTAACTTGCACCCCCCCCCCCCTAAACTTATTAATTATTTGAGATATTCGAAATCGGTTTGAGGTAACTTTCTTGGAACTGAGGGGCTGCAATAATGTTGATTAGTTTTAAAATTTTTACCCTTAGAGGTAGCGGGGGAAGGGGGTAGCTCGAAATTTTCAAATGTTTATGGTCGACTTTTCATATCATTTTATAGGTCTTAAATGAAACTTGTTATTAGTGGTCCGAAGTTTATTTTCTTTATGTGAAGTGTTTAGTTTAATCAAGACCTATAAAATGATATGAAAGTCGACCATACTTCCCATTTTAAAATTTTGAGTTACCGCCTACCACCACTACCTCTAAGGGTAAACATTTTTTATAACTAACCATCATCATTTTAGCCCCTAAAATCGAAGAAGGTTGTCGCAAACTGATTAAAAATATCTCAAATAGTTAAAAAGGGGCGGGTGCAAGTTACTTTCCAACTAAGCTGTATTTATTTATCAGAAATTGAATGTTCACAATAAATGCAGGAACTCATTTCTTAGTAACTCTTTGTAACAGTAACACATTATTATTTTCCTCGGATTTATCACTAACTTAAATTTTTTATTTAATATTTTAAAATCAACCACAAAGGAGCCACTGAGAGTCTTGTACAGCGATGAAGACCGTTTGAAAGCTTGGAAACTACAATCAGACAAAACGGCGATGCAACTTCTTAATGAGCTCACTTTAATTAAAGACATAAGATGGCTGTGAAGTTGTGTGATGAAGGCTCCACTCGGCTCTCTTGGTTGGTGCATCGTGTGTTGGTTATGACTTAAGCAGAAAATAATTCAATATAGATACCAGTCTCTAAAGTAATTTCTGTTACCGCCATTGGGCTAAGTTAGTTTATCTATTAGTTTTTACGTGAAAGGTAAGGTGTATATTTTACGAAATATACAATTTTGCTCCTTTTGTTATAGCTATTGTATACATTGAATTGTCGAGTATACTTTAAGTCAGATCATCCCCAAACGTTTAACCTCCGATTAATTTATATAAAACGATAATTGCTACACATGAAGAGATTTTAATACTGATAAAAATAATTGGTATTAAATGCAGATAAATCTTATGAACCACTTTATAATAAACTTATATTGCTACTTACTGGATTGGTTGATATTTTTTTATTGCTTGAGCAGTATCTATAAATTAATTAAAAGATTACTTTTTATTTGCTTTTTACATTGAAACAAATTGAGCCCGGGGCCTTTATTGTTGAAAAACTTATGCATTGTCATTTTATATTCCAAGGGGATAATACTGATAAGCTGCCGTAACGAGTTTTTAGCTGAAGACGATTTGTACCGAGGTTTGAAACACGCTTAAAAACATTACTAGGAATTTTAAATTTTATACTTTTTTTATACATTTTTCCTCGGCAAAAAGTAAAAAAAAAAAACCTATACCTGCTTAATACGCTTAAAGTTTTTTTGTCTTGAGAACTCCCCCTACAATTCTCAACCGATTTTCAAGTTTTTTTGTGTCGTTGGATAGGGCTTAGTCTGAAGTTGTTTCCGCCAAAAATTGGTGCAAATCGGACTTAAAATAAGGGCGCTATCCACAAACCAGGTGACAAAACGTCATTATAATGTGCAAAAAGAAACTAATATTGCCAAAAAGGCCGTATTTAAAAAAAAACCGTCTTTTAACCAAAACATATACAACATGTAGTGAAAATTTGTTGAAGACAGCTTTCATCGTTTCTGAGATAGGATTTGTAGCGCGGCATCGTAGTTCCAGTTTTTCTCTCCGGCAGCGCTAGCGGCTCAAGATTCGGTTCTGTATACATTGGCCTCGACCACCAGCCTCGGTGGATCAGTTGGTTAAGGCGTTACCTTTCTGGCCAGAAGGTAGCGCCTGGGGCGGGTTTCGAATCCCGCCCGGTTCACCGAGGCAACCGGCAGTTGGTGTCAGTGCACAAATGCATATGATATCGGCGTCCTCGGGATAGGCTCCTGGCACAAGCTGCCAGGAACCCTGAAAGCTCCGGTGAGGCAAGCCTATGCTTTTAAAATATAGGGAGGACCTGATATTGTATGTATTTGTGCACTGACACCAACACCCGTTTTGCTATTTTAGAACGACATGAAAACTTACTAGTTTTATTGAAATTTGTTAGCTTTTTGAATTTACATTCAATCAAAAGAAATTTGATCCTGTTAAAAAAAATAAATAAAAACTATTGTTGTGCGTTATGATTGCGCCATCATTAAACAAGAGTTGCTTTTAAAATTTGTTATTCTGAAAAATTTGTATTAAGCATAATCACATAAATTATTTACACAAAAGGTCGCATATTTTTATATTTTCGACTTTTAGTTATTTATTTACTAGTTTTATTGCAAAGCTGGAGGATATGGGAGTACAATGGGAGTTTCGGCTGGCAAAGACCTCTTTGTCTCCTCCATCCTCGCTGGGAGTGGAGGCCTTTGTTGACGTGGAGCGAACGTTCCAATTATTAAATTATGAAATCGGATGTACTAAAGATATGAAAGAGCTCATAAGTCCCGATTCTTCATCAATGATTGACGTTGTCAATCATTGTAACGTGTAAAAATCTTAAAGCCTTTTTATCTTTGTTTTATGGATAAATAATTTCCTAATTGATTAAAAACAAAATTATTTTTTTTGAATAATCCAATAAAATCTTTCTTTATATCAACTTTCACCCCCAAAAAACAAAACTAAAATTTACTCAAAGACAAAGTGATTCGACTGAAAGTGACTTTTTTACGACTTCAAACAATTTTCCAGAACAATAATGTCCGTAGCTTGATACAATGATTTTCTTAGAATAGTCATTTATAAGCACCATAAGAATATTGTTATATATTTCTACTTCGATGAAAATTTAGGAATTAATTTAATTAAAGTAATTTAGTAGTAAATTTAGTAGAAAATTTAAGTAATTCGATTAAAAACTTCACAAATTTTGTAACTAAAACCTTTATGAATAATGGTTTGATAACTCAATCTTGTAGATATTTTCAGGACGTACAATTACTATAAATTGAACTGATCAACGATAAGGTAAATTATTTATCAGAAAATAATCCGACTAATGAGTTGAAACTCTTGGAGTCAAAGGTCTTGGTGTAACTGCAACTCTGGACACCCTCGCCACCTGCCACCTCCTCAACTGTAAAACTGTTACAGATAAAAACCTTCCTAATCGAGTAACTCCCGCACTTTGTCGCTTATCACTTTTCTAGATGTTCGTTGGTAGTATTTTTGATAAAGCAAACTATTGAAATTGTTTAATTACACAAAATTATGGAACTGATTACCCAGATCAGATTGTACAACTAAAGTGCACAAAACAATGACTAAATTTTAATTCAAAATAAAAATAAACTACTACATTTATGGACCTGATAGATTCCTTTAAGTACATATCCTAAGTATTTTTAAGTGAAAGGTCTCACAAATTAGCTGACCATTAATTAATTATAACCATTATTTTAATTTATATACGTCATATGTAAACATATATGTGAACTCAATAAACGTATGCATATTTTTTTTAAGATGCCGGACAATTTAAGACAATTTTAAGATTCAATTGTACACAGAGGTATTTGTGACTTACAACAAAACATAAACTACTTTGTCCTAAGTGTGATAATGTTCCATCGAGGCAAGTTATAAACATCCTTAATCTAATCCGAGGGATGGTTCGAATAAAATGGGTTTTATGATTTGGTTTATGGTTGTTGTGCTTCTTGTAGTTCATTAATATTGAACCGTGAAAGCGGGTTGCATTTTCTTTTTCACATAAAATCAATAAGGGGTTTTAATTTAATTAAGTTTTAGCTTGCATATAACTTTTAAGAAGAAATCACTCGATCCTGCAAGTGTAAAATTATACTTTTGATAGACCATTATTTTTGGGCCATCAGTAATCAAATCCCGTATAATGACGGCAGGAGTGATGACATATTGGAGACGGCTGTTTTGGTCCCGTCAATGGGTTATTGGCAGAGCTTTCATCATCAGCTGGTCTGATGATGTGTTTAATCCTCACTGGTCAAAACCGATTGATTTTCGTTGTTGTGTCCACTTGGAGATTAGTTTTTCTACAATACAAGTTAATACAGACTTCATGAGTGAATATATTTACTTATTAGCCCAGTCAAAATAGGTTCGTGTCGGAAGTAATTCCGGAGGAGCTGAATTTTTCACAGTTGATAGACTATGATAAGGTGTGAATTTTTCCAAAAGTCCCGAAAAATCCCCCTTGAGCTTTCCGCCCTACGCCCCCTTAAAGTTAAAGTTGCAGTATGTTAGAAAATCAACTACAGTTTCGTAAGGAAAAAAGCAATCGAAGTGGGATTGCTTTTATTTTGTTCCCAATAAAATTTGCTACAAAAATTGTCATCACCACTTATTACAAAAACCTTAAGGTTTTGTGGCAAAATCAATACAAACGTAAAAAATAGATTTTTTTATTTTCATTATATAAAAACCTTCCCTTACAGCTCCTTTGTTTGAAGTTTATATGTAAAACCGTAAATCTGAAGTTTGTAGAGAATTATTTTAGCTTTAAAATGATATATAATGTTACTGTGTTCGGTTTGAGGATAACGAGCAATATTGTATTTTATTTTATGGTGACAGTGAAAAAAGGCTCCATTCTTGGGCCATTTCAGTACACACTTTATTGAATTTTAATTCATTCCCCTTTTATTTTTTCTATAAGGGAGGACATATAGGAATGGAACTACTGTTAATCCATATTTGGCCATTAATACTTCATTTTGTGGTACAAAGTGATTTTTTAGCCCCAATGGGGGACGGCCCACTAGGAGTCACAAGAAAATCTTAGATGTAAGCATAGGGCAATATGTACCTCATATTAAAGGTCTCACTTAACAGAACACAGTGCCGCAAACCCGACCTCAATCGGACAACTGAGCCGGAAATGCCAGGCGTTTTAACTTTTCATTAAAATCTTTTATAACAATTTCAAAATTCAAAAACTTCCTTTGCCTGCTACTTCAGGCTCAGTTGTCCGATTGAGGTCGGGTTTGCTGCACTGTGTTCTGTTAAGTGAGACCTTTAATATGAGGTACATATTGCCCTATGCTTACATTTAAGATTTTCTTGTGCCTCCTAGTGGGCCGTCCCCCATTGGGGCTAAAAAATCACTTTGTACCACAAAATGAAGTATTAAAGGCCAAATATGGATTTACAGTAGTTCCATTCCTCTAAGTCCTTCCTTATAGAAAAAATAAAAGGAGAATGAATTAAAATTCAATAAAGTCTGTACTGAAATGGCCCAAGAATGGAGCCTTTTTCACTGTCACCATAAAATAAAATACAATATTGCTTGTTATCCTCAAACCGAACACATTAACATTATATATCATTGTAAAGCTAAAATAATTCTCTACAAACTTCATATTTACGGTTTTACACATAAACTTCAAACAAAGGAGCTGTAAGGAAAGGTTTTTATATAATGAAAATAAAAAAATCTATTTTTTACGTTTGCATTGATTTTGCCACAAAACCTTAAGGTTTTTGTAATAAGTGGTAATGACAATTTTTGTAGCAAATTTTATTGGGAACAAAATAAAAGCAATCCCACTTCGATTGCTTTTTTCCTTACGAAACTGTAGTTGATTTTCTAACATACTGCAACTTTAATTTTAAGGGGGCGTAGAGCGGAAAGCTCAAGGGGGATTTTTCGGGACTTTTGGGAAAATGCACACCTTATCATAGTCTATCAACTGTGAAAAATTCAGCTCCTCCGGAATTACTTCCGACACGAACCTATTTTGACTGGGCTATATGGAAAATGTTCACAATAAATTCAACTACTATTTGTAACATCAGCAACTATTTGTAACAATTTAATATTCTTATTTGCCTCGGATTTATCACTATCTTTTATTTTTTATTTAATACTTTAAACCAGCCGTTAAACACCACAAAGGAGCCACTGAGAGTCTTGAACAGCGATGAAGACCGTTTTAAAGCTTGGAAACTACAATCAGACAAAACGGCGGTGCAACTTCCTAATGAGCTCACTTTAATTAAAGACACAAGAGGGCTATGAAGTTGGTGTGATGAAGGCTCCACTCAGCTCTCTTGGTTGGTGTAACGTGTGTTGGTTATGATTTAAGCAGAAAATCATTCAATATAGATACCAGTCTCTAAAGTAATTTTTGTTACCGCCATTGGGTTAAATAAGTTTATCCATTAGTTTTTACGTGAAAGGTAAGGTGTATTGTTTTACGAAATATACAATTTCGCTCCTTTTGTTATAGGCTATTGTATACGTTCATTTCGTACGTTGAATTGTCGTGTATACTTTAAGTCAAAACCTTGCCAAACATTTGACCTCAAATAAATTTATTTAAAACGACAATTGCTTCATATGAAGAGTTTTTAATACTGATAACATAATTAGTATTAATTGCAGATAAGACTTATTAATCATTTTATAATAAACTTATATTGCTACATACTGGTTTGGTTGATATGTTTTTATTGTTTGGGCAGTATCTATAAATGAATTAAAAGATTACTTTTTATTTGCTTTCTACATTTAGACAAATTTAGCCCGAGGCCTTTATTGTTGAAAACTTATGCATTGTCATTTTATATTCCAAGGGGATAATACTGATAAGCTGCCATAACGAGTTTTTAGCACGAGACGATTTGTACCGTGGTTTGAAACACGCTTAAAACATTACTAGGAATTTAAAATTTCAAACACTTTTTATTCAATTCCCCGTAAAATCACGCTAACGGCTTTGGACCGTTCCCCGACAAAATAAATAAATAAATAAAAATAAAATGCCACTGGCAGAGAAACACACAACATAAAATAAACAAAATATTTGCTAATTAGCATTGCTTGGTTTTTATTTGCCTACCGCTTACATCTGGGGACAATTGCAGTTATTTCAATTTCAGATAAGACACAATTTTACTTTATTTTAAAAATGTGCTTCATCTATATTCCCAGTTACATCTACATGCATGTAAATGTTGTATGGAAACGAAAAATTAGGTTATGACAGTTTTATTATACCACGCATATGTAAATACAAATAAAAAATTTGTTTTAGGACTTTTGAAACTTTTTAAATGGACTATCAATAATTGTTCTAAAAACAAAACTAAACACTAAGGGATGTTTATTTATAAATCCATGCATTACAATATTAGTATGTTATTGATTTAATTTGTTTTATGGCAACTTCGTAACATATTTTAACACAAACTCTACAATCCCCTGTGGGGCAGTAATTAAACTTACTTCATTACAAAGTTGTTAGGATGTTTTGTTTAAATTGTGCATTCAGAATTTCGAAGCGGTTTAATTGCCAATGAGGTTTCTCTCCAGTGTCTACTTCTATGTAATGCTAACAGATTTCATTACAGAAACAGCGGTATCGTTTATATTACTGTATATAAATGCACTTAGCTTAAAAATATTACATATTTTTTATTATTTAAGGCGGTACAATATAATTTTTTATATGAGGCGTTTCCTTTTAAGATGTGTCATGTTATGTATGAGCTTAAAACATCGCTTTTATATTATGTGTCAGTTTGTTTTTAAAATACAACAAATAAATTCCTTATATAATTTGTATATCTACAATTTAAAACAAATATTTTAATTCGTTCTATGTAATGCAATTCGTCAGACAATGTATAATTAAAATGAGCGATGATGTGTACAATGTATAAAAAATTATTTAAACAAAGAAATCAAAGTTTGAGATAATTAAAACAAAATTAGACAATAGTTGTATCAATCCATATCCAAAAACATTATTGATCTATAATCCATTTAATGCATATTGTAAAATGGGATGGGGGCAATTCTCTACAAAGCTACAGGTTTGAAGTACGATTTGGTTTGTGACATTTTCACACATCAGTCAATTTCGTCTCTGACAGAGTTATTTTCTTCACGGAACTGTTTTCAAATGTACTGCTGTACCTTTTGTCCTGTGGAATGAAACCCAAGAGGATATATGTGGGTTTTTGTAAGCCGTGCTCAAAACATATTTTTAAGGTCTTTTGTAAATCAGCAAAAAGACACTGCCAAAATAAAAATAATCATTAAGCAAAATCTTTGGAAGATCTCCAATCCTTCCAAATTAAAGTATGTGTCCATTCCGTCAATGAGACTGTAATTATATAGTATTAAACATTTTTATTGGGCGGTGAACAAAATGAAAGTTTGAAATAAATCAAGTTATTATCCATAAATAAGAAATTTAACGTAGCGATATATTAAATCTTTAAAGATAGTGTTTTACAGTAATTTAGCTATACACAATTCTCAGCAATACCATCTGATTTCTTTTGTTCTCGAGTAATTAAATCAAATTATGCGGGGCCACTGGTTTCATACGATATTTTGTTAATTGGAAGGGAGACAAATTCAGGATGCATTCGTTACTAAACAGATGTAAGTGTTGTATTCCGAGAATGATTAATCAAATTAATTAGAACCGTGTTTAATCAGTAAATGAAGGCACCGAGCCGAGCGGAGTCTTCTTGTATCACAGCTCTCAATGAGTGGACGGTGGTGGAAATAAACAGGGATTCGCAGCACAATTTGTGAAATGATGTTAGGTTTGATTTTAGGTAAAATCGCACCAGGAAACGTTTGTTTAAAGCAACAGTTACCTAGCTGAACTCCAGTTCTTTTAAATATAATTATAGATTGACTCTTAAGACGTCACTTCATCCTAATTTAAGTTCTTAGACCGAGTCTAATGGGGTTACCAACCTTCTAAAATGCGTAGGGAGTCCTTGTTATCTGAAATCATATCAATAAGTTATTTTACATTCAATATTATAAGTATTAATCAAAGGTATTTTGTGTTCTATTCTATTTCAGTATGTTACACTCTAATATGAGTAACGTATATTTGTATGTAAAACGGATCTCAAAAACTGATCTAACTATTTTCTTCAAACTTTGGAAATAACCTATTTCTGGGATAAAAATCATAAAGGTAGGTATTTTATAAAAAATCTTACTTTGTTATAATCTTGAGTTCAAACCTAAAAAGCTTAAAATTCGTATTACAGAGTTAAAAATCGAACAAAAAAGTTGCTGAAAATAGCTGACTGTAAAATGTAAGAACCAATGTAACTGTCAAAAAGTAACTGTCAATGTAAGAACCACGTGCTTTATTGTGTGGTTTTCCATTGTAGAAACTTACTGAAATGCTGAACGACAATAACAACAGTTTATCAGTTTTAAATTGTAGGTACTTTATGTAGGTAATTATGGATGTTCAGATAATCAAAATAAAATAAATAGAACAAAAACTAAGCAATTTGCAGAATTGGAATTTAATAATACTAAACACAAAAGAATTATAAACAATTATGAAATTAACCGTATAAATAGAATCCACATGTTACAGATTCAACATGCGGTTCAACAAATTTAATCAATCGACTTTAGGAAAACCTAAAAACATTTTTAAAGGCGAGAGAGACAATGGAACGTGGTCGTTTAGAATAAAACGAGATTTTAGCATTTGGTAATTTATCGCACAGTCTATGACTGATATTATTCCTATGAAGAACTTTTTAAATTTACCTAACACATGCTTGGCTCCCCCAAGCATTGTACTTATTATCTTATCCTATTTATTTATACTCTAAAACGAGCAATGTTTGTACGCACAAAATTTTATTTCGCTCCTAGGATTTTGGATTTTTTGGTTGATTATGCGGTTTTGACCATCAAAAAAGATTGGAGTTGGTCCCATGGCTGGGAAAAATCTAGCTTTCGTCCTACAGCCCTTCAAAGTTCCCATGTTATCCTTATGGAGATTTTTAATTGAACAAAAATCAGCTGATAACTGCAGAAATAAACCAATGTTATCCTTTAACCTGTGGTTTAGGAAAATTATACCAAAGTGTACCTTTCGGTCTGGCGAGTGAGCGAACCGAACGAGCTCGTCTTAAAAAGGAAGAGGGCGAGTGAGTGGAGCGAACAAGCTTTGTGAATAGAGAAGTAATACATATATATTCTTCTCTGTGCTTTGTGTGATAAACGAAAGTAATAATTTTACCGAGCATTAGCTCGGTCCCCCCTGGTTATACTCTAAAACAAGCACTGTTTGTACGGACAGCATTTTTTCCCTCCAAGGATTGTTGATTTTTTAGTTGAATATGGGGGTTTTGGACACAAGGAATCGACTGGAGCTGGTTCTAAGGCTGGGAAAAATTCAGTTTTCGTCCTAGAGCCCTTCAAATATCCCGTATCCACTAAATTGAATAGAAAATCAGCTGGTAATTAATTGCACATATAAACATATGTGTTACATAATATTTCACCCGTAATTCAACAAATTTATGGAAAAGTACACCTATTGGCCTGACGAGTAATCGAAGCGAACGAGCCCGTTTGAAAAATAAAAAGAGCTATTGAGCAGAGCGAACGAGCTTTTCTAAGAAAGGCAGTACCGCTTAATTTTACCGAGCATAAGCTCGGTCCTCCTGATACTCGTATTAAAAGGGGAGAAATAATATTTCGATTCGACAGCATAAAAATATATATCATTTCAAGTTTGATTGTACGCTGTCAATTGTACTTGTTGCAATCAAAATAGGGAATTATATTGTATTAATAAAAAAATATTCATAACCTTGTTTAGGATTTATGGCTTCTAAAAACATATACACGTCCGCAGTCAACCCAAATCAAAATATGCACCGCTGCTGGAGCACTGAGCCAAATCATAAATGACTCTCAGGTCTATTCCTGGCATGATTACAGTCATGGCACTGGTGGATTAGCTGCGACCAATAGAGTATAAATATGCACCTCTGCTGGAGCACTGAGCCAAATCATAAATGACTCTCGGGTCTATTCCCGGCATGATTACAGTCGTGGCACTGGTGGATTAGCTGCGACCAATAGAGTATAAATATGCACCGCTGCTGTAGCACTGAGCCACATCATAAATGACTCTCGGGTCTATTCCCGGCATGATTACAGTCATGGCACTGGTGGATTAGCTGTGGCCAATAGAGTATAAATATGCACCGCTGCTGTAGCACTGAGCCAAATCATAAATGACTCTCGAGTCTATTCCCGGCATGATTACAGTCATGGCACTGGTGGATTAGCTGCGACCAATAGAGTATAAATGTGCACCGCTGCTGTAGCACTGAGCCACATCATAAATGACTCTCGGGTCTATTCCCGGCATGATTACAGTCATGGCACTGGTGGATTAGCTGTGGCCAATAGAGTATAAATATGCACCGCTGCTGTAGCACTGAGCCAAATCATAAATGACTCTCGGGTCTATTCCCGGCATGATTACAGTCATGGCACTGGGGGATTAGCTGCGGCCAATAGAGTATAAATATACACCGCTGCTGTAGCACTGAGCCAAATCATAAATGACTCTCGGGTCTATTCCTGGCATGATTACAGTCATGGCACTGGTGGATTAGCTGCGACCAATAGAGTAATAATAAATATGCACCGCTGCTGTAGCACTGAGCCAAATCATAAATGACTCTCGGGTCTATTCCCGGTATGATTACAGTCATGGCACTGGTGGATTAGCTGCGCCCATAGAGTATAAATATGCACCGCTGCTGTAGCACTGAGCCACATCATAAATGACTCTCGGGTCTATTCCCGGCATGATTACAGTCATGGCACTGGTGGATTAGCTGTGGCCAATAGAGTATAAATATGCACCGCTGCTGTAGCACTGAGCCAAATCATAAATGACTCTCGGGTCTATTCCCGGCATGATTACAGTCATGGCACTGGTGGATTAGCTGTGGCCAATAGAGTATAAATATGCACCGCTGCTGTAGCACTGAGCCAAATCATAAATGACTCTCGGGTCTATTTCCGGCATGATTACAGTCATGGCACTGGTGGATTAGCTGCGACCAATAGAGTATAAATGTGCACCGCTGCTGTAGCACTGAGCCACATCATAAATGACTCTCGGGTCTATTCCCGGCATGATTACAGTCATGGCACTGGTGGATTAGCTGTGGCCAATAGAGTATAAATATGCACCGCTGCTGTAGCACTGAGCCAAATCATAAATGACTCTCGGGTCTATTCCCGGCATGATTACAGTCATGGCACTGGGGGATTAGCTGCGGCCAATAGAGTATAAATATACACCGCTGCTGTAGCACTGAGCCAAATCATAAATGACTCTCGGGTCTATTCCTGGCATGATTACAGTCATGGCACTGGTGGATTAGCTGCGACCAATAGAGTAATAATAAATATGCAACGCTGCTGTAGCACTGAGCCAAATCATAAATGACTCTCGGGTCTATTCCCGGCATGATTACAGTCATGGCACTGGTGGATTAGCTGTGGCCAATAGAGTATAAATATGCACCGCTGCTGTAGCACTGAGCCAAATCATAAATGACTCTCGGGTCTATTTCCGGCATGATTACAGTCATGGCACTGGTGGATTAGCTGCGACCAATAGAGTATAAATGTGCACCGCTGCTGTAGCACTGAGCCACATCATAAATGAGTCTCGGGTCTATTCCCGGCATGATTACAGTCATGGCACTGGTGGATTAGCTGTGGCCAATAGAGTATAAATATGCACCGCTGCTGTAGCACTGAGCCAAATCATAAATGACTCTCGGGTCTATTTCCGGCATGATTACAGTCATGGCACTGGTGGATTAGCTGCGACCAATAGAGTATAAATGTGCACCGCTGCTGTAGCACTGAGCCACATCATAAATGACTCTCGGGTCTATTCCCGGCATGATTACAGTCATGGCACTGGTGGATTAGCTGTGGCCAATAGAGTATAAATATGCACCGCTGCTGTAGCACTGAGCCAAATCATAAATGACTCTCGGGTCTATTCCCGGCATGATTACAGTCATGGCACTGGGGGATTAGCTGCGGCCAATAGAGTATAAATATACACCGCTGCTGTAGCACTGAGCCAAATCATAAATGACTCTCGGGTCTATTCCTGGCATGATTACAGTCATGGCACTGGTGGATTAGCTGCGACCAATAGAGTAATAATAAATATGCAACGCTGCTGTAGCACTGAGCCAAATCATAAATGACTCTCGGGTCTATTCCCGGCATGATTACAGTCATGGCACTGGTGGATTAGCTGTGGCCAATAGAGTATAAATATGCACCGCTGCTGTAGCACTGAGCCAAATCATAAATGACTCTCGGGTCTATTTCCGGCATGATTACAGTCATGGCACTGGTGGATTAGCTGCGACCAATAGAGTATAAATGTGCACCGCTGCTGTAGCACTGAGCCACATCATAAATGAGTCTCGGGTCTATTCCCGGCATGATTACAGTCATGGCACTGGTGGATTAGCTGTGGCCAATAGAGTATAAATATGCACCGCTGCTGTAGCACTGAGCCAAATCATAAATGACTCTCGGGTCTATTCCCGGCATGATTACAGTCATGGCACTGGGGGATTAGCTGCGGCCAATAGAGTATAAATATACACCGCTGCTGTAGCTCTGAGCCAAATCATAAATGACTCTCGGGTCTATACCCGGCATGATTACAGTCATGGCACTGGTGGATTAGCTGCGACCAATAGAGTAATAATAAATATGCACCGCTGCTGTAGCACTGAGCCAAATCATAAATGACTCTCGGGTCTATTCCCGGCATGATTACAGTCATGGCACTGGTGGATTAGCTGCGGCCAATAGAGTATAAATATACACCGCTGCCGTAGCACTGAGCCAAATCATAAATGACTCTCGGGTCTATTCCCGGCAAGATTACAGTCATGGCACTGATGGATTAGCTGCGACCAATAGAGTAATAATAAATATGCACCGCTGCTGTAGCACTGAGCCAAATCATAAATGACTCTCGGGTCTATTCCCGGCATGATTACAGTCATGGCACTAGTGGATTAGCTGCGACCAATAGAGTATAAATATGCACCGCTGCTGTAGCACTGAGCCAAATCATAAATGACTCTCGGGTCCATTCCCGGTATGATTACAGTCATGGCACTGGTGGATTAGCTGCGCCCATAGAGTATAAATATGCACCGCTGCTGTAGCACTGAGCCAAATCATAAATGACTCTCGGGTCTATTCCCGGCATGATTACAGTCATGGCACTGGTGGATTAGCTGTGGCCAATAGAGTATAAATGTGCACCGCTGCTGTAGCACTGAGCCAAATCATAAATGACTCTCGGGTCTATTCCCGGCATGATTACAGTCATGGCACTGGGGGATTAGCTGCGGCCAATAGAGTATAAATATGCACCGCTGCTGTAGCACTGAGCCAAATCATAAATGACTCTCGGGTCTATTCCCGGCATGATTACAGTCATGGCACTGGTGGATTAGCTGCGACCAATAGAGTATAAATATGCACCGCTGCTGTAGCACTGAGCCACATCATAAATGACTCTCGGGTCTATTCCCGGCATGATTACAGTCATGGCACTGGTGGATTAGCTGTGGCCAATAGAGTATAAATATGCACCGCTGCTGGAGCACTGAGCCAAATCATAAATGACTCTCGGGTCTATTTCCAGCATGATTACAGTCATGGCACTGGGGGATTAGCTGCGGCCAATAGAGTATAAATATGCACCGCTGCTGTAGCACTGAGCCAAATCATAAATGACTCTCGGGTCTATTCCCGGCATGATTACAGTCATGGCACTGGTGGATTAGCTGCGACCAATAGAGTATAAATATGCACCGCTGCTGTAGCACTGAGCCACATCATAAATGACCCTCGGGTCTATTCCCGGCATGATTACAGTCATGGCTCTGGTGGATTAGCTGCGGCCAATAGAGTATCAATATGCACCGCTGCTGTAGCACTGAGCCAAATCATAAATGACTCTCAGGTCTATTCCCGGCATGATTACAGTCATGGCTCTGGTGGATTAGCTGCGGCCAATAGAGTATGAATGTGCACCGCTGCTGTAGCACTGAGCCAAATCATAAATGACTCTCAGGTCTATTCCCGGCATGATTGCAGTCATGGCTCTGGTGGATTAGCTGCGGCCAATAGAGTATCAATATGCACCGCTGCTGTAGCACTGAGCCAAATCATAAATGACTCTCAGGTCTATTCCCGGCATGATTACAGTCATGGCTCTGGTGGATTAGCTGCGGCCAATAGAGTATGAATGTGCACCGCTGCTGTAGCACTGAGCCAAATCATAAATGACTCTCGGGTCTATTCCCGGCATGATTACAGTCATGGCACTGGTGGATTAGCTGCGGCCAATAGAGTATAAATATCAATCGCTGCTGTAGCAATGTGCCAAATCATAAATGACTCTCAGGTCTATTCCCGGCATGATTACAGTCATGGCTCTGGTGGATTAGCTGCGGCCAATAGAGTATCAATATGCACCGCTGCTGTAGCACTGAGCCAAATCATAAATGACTCTCGGGTCTATTCCCGGCATGATTACAGTCATGGCACTGGTGGATTAGCTGCGGCCAATAGAGTATCAATATGCACCGCTGCTGTAGCAATGTGCCAAATCATAAATGACTCTCAGGTCTATTCCCGGCATGATTACAGTCATGGCTCTGGTGGATTAGCTGCGGCCAATAGAGTATCAATATGCACCGCTGCTGTAGCACTGAGCCAAATCATAAATGATTCTCAGGTCTATTTTCGGCATGATTACAGTCATGGCACTGGTGGATTAGCTGCGGCCAATAGAGTATCAATATGCACCGCTGCTGTAGCACTGAGCCAAATCATAAATGACTCTCAGGTCTATTCCCGGCATGATTACAGTCATGGCTCTGGTGGATTAGCTGCGGCCAATAGAGTATCAATATGCACCGCTGCTGTAGCACTGAGCCAAATCATAAATGACTCTCGGGTCTATTCCCGGCCTGATTACAGTCATGGCACTGGTGGATTAGCTGCGTCCAATAGAGTATAAATATGCACCGCTGCTGGAGCACGGAGCCAAATCATAAAAGACTCTCAGGTCTATTCCCGGCATGATTACAGTCATGGCACTGGTGGATTAGCTGCGACCAATAGAGTATAAATATGCACCGCTGCTGTAGCACTGAGCCACATCATAAATGACTCTCGGGTCTATTCCCGGCATGATTACAGTCATGGCACTGGTGGATTAGCTGCGACCAATAGAGTATAAATATGCACCGCTGCTGTAGCACTGAGCCAAATCATAAATGACTCTCGGGTCTATTCCCGGCATGATTACAGTCATGGCACTGGTGGATTAGCTGTGGCCAATAGAGTATAAATATGCACCGCTGCTGGAGCACTGAGCCACGTCATAAATGACTCTCGGGTCTATTCCCGGCATGATTACAGTCATGGCACTGGTGGATTAGCTGTGGCCAATAGAGTATCAATATGCACCGCTGCTGTAGCACTGAGCCAAATCATAAATGACTCTCGGGTCTATTCCCGGCATGATTACAGTCATGGCACTGGTGGATTAGCTGTGGCCAATAGAGTATAAATATGCACCGCTGCTGTAGCACTGAGCCAAATCATAAATGACTCTCGGGTCTATTCCCGGCATGATTACAGTCATGGCACTGGTGGATTAGCTGTGGCCAATAGAGTATAAATATACACCGCTGCTGTAGCTCTGAGCCACGTCATAAATGACTCTCGGGTCTATTCCCGGCATGATTACAGTCATGGCACTGGTGGATTAGCTGTGGCCAATAGAGTATAAATATGCACCGCTGCTGGAGCACTGAGCCAAATCATAAATGACTCTCGGGTCTATTTCCGGCATGATTACAGTCATGGCACTGGGGGATTAGCTGCGGCCAATAGAGTATAAATATGCACCGCTGCTGTAGCACTGAGCCAAATCATAAATGACTCTCGGGTCTATTCCCGGCATGATTACAGTCATGGCACTGGTGGATTAGCTGCGACCAATAGAGTATAAATATGCACCGCTGCTGTAGCACTGAGCCACATCATAAATGACTCTCGGGTCTATTCCCGGCATGATTACAGTCATGGCACTGGTGGATTAGCTGTGGCCAATAGAGTATAAATATGCACCGCTGCTGTAGCACTGAGCCAAATCATAAATGACTCTCGGGTCTATTCCCGGCATGATTACAGTCATGGCACTGGTGGATTAGCTGTGGCCAATAGAGTATAAATATGCATCGCTGCTGTAGCAATGTGCCAAATCATAAATGACTCTCAGGTCTATTCCCGGCATGATTACAGTCATGGCACTGGTGGATTAGCTGCGTCCAATAGAGTATAAATATGCACCGCTGCTGGAGCACTGAGCCAAATCATAAATGACTCTCAGGTCTATTCCCGGCATGATTACAGTCATGGCACTGGTGGATTAGCTGCGTCCAATAGAGTATAAATATGCACCGCTGCTGGAGCACTGAGCCAAATCATAAATGACTCTCAGGTCTATTCCCGGCATGATTACAGTCATGGCACTGGTGGATTAGCTGCAGCCAATAGAGTATAAATATGCACCGCTGCTGTAGCACTGAGCCAAATCATAAATGACTCTCGGGTCTATTCCCGGCATGATTACAGTCATGGCTCTGGTGGATTAGCTGCGGCCAATAGAGTAATATGCACCGCTGCTGGAGCACTGAGCCAAATCATAAATGATTCTCAGGTCTATTTTCGGCATGATTACAGTCATGGCACTGGTGGATTAGCTGCGGCCAATAGAGTATAAATATGCACCTCTGCTGGAGCACGGAGCCAAATCATAAATGACTCTCAGGTCTATTCCCGGCATGATTACAGTCATGGCACTGGTGGATTAGCTGCAGCCAATAGAGTATAAATATGCACCTCTGCTGGAGCACTGAGCCAAATCATAAATGACTCTCAGGTCTATTCCCGGCATGATTGCAGTCATGGCTCTGGTGGATTAGCTGCGGCCAATAGAGTATCAATATGCACCGCTGCTGTAGCACTGAGCCAAATCATAAATGACTCTCAGGTCTATTCCCGGCATGATTACAGTCATGGCTCTGGTGGATTAGCTGCGGCCAATAGAGTATGAATGTGCACCGCTGCTGTAGCACTGAGCCAAATCATAAATAACTCTCGGGTCTATTCCCGGCATGATTACAGTCATGGCACTGGTGGATTAGCTGCGGCCAATAGAGTATAAATATCAATCGCTGCTGTAGCAATGTGCCAAATCATAAATGACTCTCAGGTCTATTCCCGGCATGATTACAGTCATGGCTCTGGTGGATTAGCTGCGGCCAATAGAGTATCAATATGCACCGCTGCTGTAGCACTGAGCCAAATCATAAATGACTCTCGGGTCTATTCCCGGCATGATTACAGTCATGGCACTGGTGGATTAGCTGCGGCCAATAGAGTATCAATATGCACCGCTGCTGTAGCAATGTGCCAAATCATAAATGACTCTCAGGTCTATTCCCGGCATGATTACAGTCATGGCTCTGGTGGATTAGCTGCGGCCAATAGAGTATCAATATGCACCGCTGCTGTAGCACTGAGCCAAATCATAAATGACTCTCGGGTCTATTCCCGGCCTGATTACAGTCATGGCACTGGTGGATTAGCTGCGTCCAATAGAGTATAAATATGCACCGCTGCTGGAGCACGGAGCCAAATCATAAAAGACTCTCAGGTCTATTCCCGGCATGATTACAGTCATGGCACTGGTGGATTAGCTGTGGCCAATAGAGTATAAATATGCACCGCTGCTGGAGCACTGAGCCAAATCATAAATGACTCTCGGGTCTATTTCCGGCATGATTACAGTCATGGCACTGGGGGATTAGCTGCGGCCAATAGAGTATAAATATGCACCGCTGCTGTAGCACTGAGCCAAATCATAAATGACTCTCGGGTCTATTCCCGGCATGATTACAGTCATGGCACTGGTGGATTAGCTGCGACCAATAGAGTATAAATATGCACCGCTGCTGTAGCACTGAGCCACATCATAAATGACTCTCGGGTCTATTCCCGGCATGATTACAGTCATGGCACTGGTGGATTAGCTGTGGCCAATAGAGTATAAATATGCACCGCTGCTGTAGCACTGAGCCAAATCATAAATGACTCTCGGGTCTATTCCCGGCATGATTACAGTCATGGCACTGGTGGATTAGCTGTGGCCAATAGAGTATAAATGTGCACCGCTGCTGTAGCACTGAGCCAAATCATAAATGACTCTCGGGTCTATTCCCGGCATGATTACAGTCATGGCACTGGTGGATTAGCTGCGGCCAATAGAGTATAAATATGCATCGCTGCTGTAGCAATGTGCCAAATCATAAATGACTCTCAGGTCTATTCCCGGCATGATTACAGTCATGGCACTGGTGGATTAGCTGTGGCCAATAGAGTATAAATATGCACCGCTGCTGTAGCACTGAGCCAAATCATAAATGACTCTCGGGTCTATTCCCGGCATGATTACAGTCATGGCTCTGGTGGATTAGCTGCGGCCAATAGAGTATAAATATGCACCGCTGCTGGAGCACTGAGCCAAATCATAAATGATTCTCAGGTCTTTTTTCGGCATGATTACAGTCATGGCACTGGTGGATTAGCTGCGGCCAATAGAGTATAAATATGCACCTCTGCTGGAGCACGGAGCCAAATCATAAATGACTCTCAGGTCTATTCCCGGCATGATTACAGTCATGGCACTGGTGGATTAGCTGCAGCCAATAGAGTATAAATATGCACCTCTGCTGGAGCACTGAGCCAAATCATAAATGACTCTCAGGTCTTTTCCCGGCATGATTACAGTCATGGCACTGGTGGATTAGCTGCGGCCAATAGAGTATAAATATGCACCTCTGCTGGAGCACTGAGCCAAATCATAAATGACTCTCGGGTCTATTCCCGGCATGATTACAGTCATGGCACTGGTGGATTAGCTACAGCCAATAGAGTATAAATATGCACCGCTGCTGGAGCACTGAGCCAAATCATAAATGACTCTCAGGTCTATTCCCGGCATGATTACAGTCATGGCACTGGTGGATTAGCTGCGGCCAATAGAGTATAAATATGCACCGCTGCTGTAGCACTGAGCCAAATCATAAATGACTCTCAGGTCTTTTCCCGGCATGATTACAGTCATGGCACTGGTGGATTAGCTGCGGCCAATAGAGTATAAATATGCACCGCTACTGGAGCACTGAGCCAAATCATAAATGACTCTCGGGTCTATTCTCGGCATGATTACAGTCATGGCACTGGTGGATTAGCTGCGGCCAATAGAGTATGAGGTCGGCTGCAATCAGCTGCTTTGCATTCATCCCTCGCTAGGTTAAAATATGTATTTACATATTTATTGTATGTATATACATCGAGATTAAAATATACTGTTATAAAAGTTATTTTATAAATTTCGCAACCTATACACACAAAGGGCCATTGTGAAAAAATGCAAGATGAGTGTTAATAGATAATTGTGAATATATACTACTAAGTTATTACTTAAGAGTAATAACTTACTTGAAAATATAACAAATATTACTCTTTGTGATGTACTTAAATTTTCAAAATTTCGAGGTATGAGGGGCCTAATACAACAATTCAACTAGACACTTACCAAGTTTAAAGAAAATCGGTTGAAAAAGGGCGTCCGAAACAGGGGAATAAAATACCATGTTTTTATTAAAAGCCGTATGGTTAACATTGCCGACTGCGCAACAATGGGCTACTGGCCCAAAGGTGAAGATGACTCTTAATTAAACTTTTTCTAAGTAAACCGACAAGACTATGGCTTGAATTGACAGGACTTTCGATCGTTTTATTGTTATCGCTGATTATTCGACGAAGAATGAAATTGCCAATTGACATTATTTAGCTTCATTTTTCATTTTAATGACTTGGAAATAAATCTTAAGTTTTTCAAGTTTAATTTTATATTGGTGAATAGTGTTGAACAATTATATTTCCTTATATTAATTATTTTAAGAGATACTTCAAAGATGATTCAAGCATAATACTACTGTCGGTTAATATTACATACTAATCTACATCAGTATGCAGAAATAAGAAATTATCTCCTAGATTGGTGCCAAAGAATATTTCAATTCTTTTTAATTCTTATTAAATTATAATTAGTTCCTCAGTAATTTTAATATTTCTCTTACAGGTCTACAGGTAGCGACCATTGTTTATAAATTCTTGGCTGCCCCGTAACAAAACTTTAGTTTTAATCAATCCTTTGAGTAATATTAAGAGCCTCGGCATCCATGAAATTCTTTGCTCAGTTAATTTGGCAAAGAAAAACAAAACATTTACTAGATAAAGGACGTATTTTAAAGGAGACCCTACTATCTTTTATCAGATCTACAGACGCTGAGAAGTGTTTTGTTGTCTAAACACAAGAGATGGTTACCATACTATCAGCCATATATAAAATTAAAATTTTGTAAATAATTATTCAAGTTTAAAAGGGAAATCAAAGAAATAAATTTATCTTCTGCATAATCAAATTACATACGCAAAGCATAAACATATATCTTGGAATTTATTCATTATTTAGATATTTTAAAGAAAATAAATCATTTTTGTCCAATTACAATTCCTCCAAGTAACTATGAATGAGGTAATCAATCAGAAAGAGAGGCTTAACCGAAGTTAAGTTATAATACATTCACAAAGTTTTATGTCTTCAACTTAAAAATTATATCTAAAAATTAAGTAATTTAATAATAGATAATTTTGATACTATATAATTAAATTATACATAATAAAAAACCACTTTCTATTTAATTCGCTCTTAGTGTAAAAGAGCCCTTTATCGAGCGTTTTATGAACTATCAGGTGAAGGAGAAGTAATTTAATTGGGTAAATCATACCTAGAAATTAAGATACCAGACCACAGATTAACAGACCAACAAATAATTTTAACAACAGACCAAGCATTACTCATATTCCCGGGTTGAATATGTGCATAATTTTCCAAAGCAGCAGAGTATGAATTATTCAGTGCATTCCCAGGGACAAAATTTATATCAAAATTTTCCTCTTTTACACAAAAGTAATCCATTGGGTGGCTATGAAAATTAGGTAGTGTTAGCACAAAAAAATTTAAAAATCATTTCTATAAGACGATATGTCTGATTTAGGACTCTTTAAAATCACACCTTTTAAGAACACCTTGCATACAAATCAAAGGTAGTAAAAAATTGTGCGCACCAGGTAAGGCGGTCGGGAGATGATTTTTGATGATTTTTTTAAGGAAGCTCCTTATGTAGAAAGCCTTGATGACGAACTAAATGAACATATAGTTGTTTATGAACATAAAAAATTGTTTATGACATTTTAAATTTTTTTTTTTAATCATCGAAAAAGTAGTAAATATTTGTTTTATAAATGTTTTAACCAAAGTTAAAAAACTTAAAAGACGGATAAGTTTCTATTCGCTTTCTTACTCAAAAAAGAAAATCGCGTTTATAGTTAAAGTATAACGCGTTAATAGTTTTCCCCTACGTTATATTATCATATACAATATAATTTCGGACCAGCCAAAATCCTTCGGGTCCCAAAAATTCCCAAACACGTAGTATAACCTCGGGACAATACCTTGTTATTGTTTCTTCTAAAGTACTTTATTATAAGACCATTAGAAATATTACTATGTTCATAAAAAAGTTGTACATATAAGTATATAACGTATATCGTAATTCAAAATATAGATTAAATGTTGGTTTGGTAACTAGTTGTAATAACTTGAAATGTAATTATTGTGTTTATACTGTTTTTTTTATTATTTTCATGTATGTTTTTATGTTATTTGAAGAAACAATAAACTTTTCATTCATTCAGTAACCCAAACCGAAATCAACAAAACAGCAACAACAGACCAGTGTGCTTAATGCATTAACAGACCATCCACACTACTACTACACAAATTACTATTTACATCATCATCCTTATGGGATAATGCGTGATGCACATAAGCAGCTTTGAGGAGCGAGACAGCGGCGCCAAAGATCTTACCATCACAGTGAGGGGCAACCCTGACGACGTAGCTCTCGCACAGTACCTCAATATCAAAGTTTCAATATGGACGTTTCATTGTAACAAAATTCCGTTATGATGAACGATGTTCTAGTCCACAACTAAAGTAAGAGGGGTTACAGACTTCGGGAAAACAACAATGAACGGGTGGATTATCACTAGGCACCAACAAGGTAGGAACAACCAAATCTTCCCCTCAACCTCCCCTACTGAAACCCCCTTTGCTGCACCTCCCTACCCACACCAGTCCATTCGTGGTCTGTGAGTTCCCCGACACCCTGGGGGGGGGGCGGCTTGTGGTTTCAACGGGATTTTGATTTCACAGAACTGAAGATTAAGATTGCATTTCCAGGCAACAATGATGTTTGGCGAAGACATCAAATTCGATGTTATGTCATTGACTTCCCATAAGACTTCACTGTAACAGATCACTTGATGTTGCTGACAGAAGATATAATTTACCTTTTAACGTTTTCTCTATTGGATTAGTCCAAGTAGATTTTCTTGTTCATTGTTTTGAGAATTGGTTTCACATTGAGGAATGTTTAGGATTACCATTGAGTAGCTGACGTCCGGCCGGAGTTAGATTAAACATAGGAACTACGCCGGGGTGTAGTTAAAATTGTGAGGTAAAATAAGTACGAGAACTAATCTTCATACCTGGCGAATGTTGAGTGAACTAGTTGAACTTCATTACCGACATCGTTACTATTGTTGCTGACGCAGGTCGATCAAGAGGTGGACGATATAAGTACTGCAGCTATTGAGACTCTACAAACTCTTTAAAATGCCTTGAAGATGGCATTGATGTGGCCATTGACAAATACGATTCTTTCTGGACACAAACTAGAATACAGGGGCAAGTAACGCCATTACTCAGTGCATCTTTCGTATCTGTTGCAATGCTTGAGTCACCACCGGAGGGAGTGAACATCCCTTACCGATCCAAGCCTTCGGTAGCCAGCCCCGTCATCCTGGCGGGCGGTCAGGCCTACATCATCCAGGTACACTATGCGGTGCCCACACTCGGCGATATGGGAGGAGGTCCGAAGGCGGGATTGGCAGCTTTGGGTCTAGGAGGTCTAAACACAGCAAACACGGGCCTCGACCCTGCTGCAGCTCTAGCAGCCTTGACTGGGAGACAGCTGTGACCTAGTAACCCAAACCAGAATTCGCAAAACGGCAACCAACAGACCCACGAGATGACCGTGCCTAATGACCTCATTGTGCTATGATCCACATAAGCGACTGTGAAGGGCGAGACGGCTGCGCAACGATCGTAGCATCACAATCAGGGGCAACCCTGACGCCGTAGATGTCACACAGTACCTTATCAATTGTGGAGTTGTCCAGTACCCCAAACTAAAACCAGCTGACCAGCGGAAGTCACCTGATTACTTCGCGCATTCGCGGAGCGCACCAGGTAAGACGGTCGGGAGACGCAAGTTTAGTGATGCGATAACCGACAGCTGAAAATAACCGACTAATCGGTCAATTATTTCCAGATTTAGTCGGTTATTTTAGTCGACTAAATAACCGCTGGAAAACAACTAATTCCGTTTGGATGTTGTATTGAATTTCTGGCGACTAAAAACACAACTAATTTTTTGACTGCTAAAATAACCGACTGGAAAACAACAAATTCCTTCTGAATGCTCTGTATTGAGTTTCCGTCGTCTAAAACCACAACTAGTAGTAATTTAAAATGAATAACTCCTTAACTAATTTGAGAAGCGATAGACTAGTTTAATTTAACTACAGCAAATTGTCGATAATTTCCTTATTTTTTGCAAATAATTATAATATAAAATTTGTAACTCTAAAATTGTAAATAAAAAATAAGTTGAAATTAAATTATATGAATTGCATAATTTTGTCTAAACCACGTTAACTTTAATCAGAAAAATAAAGTACTATTGTATTGTTGTATTAAGAAACCCGTAACACGGAAATAAAAACATTTATTTACAACTTAGTATTTATTATAAAGTAGAAATTATTCAAGAAAAAATATTAACGAACGCAAAATTGCAAAACAAATTATTATTACAATAGGTTGAGTAGTTAAATTGAGTTGAGTTGTTTGAATAGCGCTCATTACACACAGAATTATAAAAATTACAATTAACAAAAACCTATTGACAGAAAATACAATTAAACACTGTCTGTGCTGAAGTTTGCATTAGCATTTAAAAAATCATCTTGTCCACCACACTTGACTTCAATCTGTTTCTTCTATCTGTTATTACTCTCCCAGCTTTAGAAAACACTCTCTCTGAGGGAACGGAGGTTGCTGGTATGCATAAATATTTATATGCAGAGTCTGCAAGGGACTTCATTAAAAAGTTGGTTTTTGTCCCAGTAAGCCATTGGGTCAGCTTTCTTTTCAAAATCCAACAGGGGCTGCGAAAGATAAATTTTCATATCCTCTCTCACGCTAGTTTTGGAGTCAAGAACGTCTGATTTCTTTCGGTTTTCGAAGAAAAATTCCCAAATCTTCTTTTTCTTTTTTACTGGCTGATCATCAGCTGTATCCATTTCCGGTACAGAGCCCTCAGCCACAACTGTAGTAGTACCCGTGGTTTGGTCTTTCTCAATTTCTGAAATAAGATCTTGGACAGCATTAGTGGCATTTTGAACTTGGCCAAACCTTGGATCCAGTATTGTTGCCTTTGGACAAATTCCAGGGCTGTACGACTCATAAGGGGTCAATTTTTTTTAAAGAAGTTCAACTAGGAAACTTTTCAGGTTTATGCCGATGGTCGTTGTAGGCTCTACTGATCTCACCGCCTTTTGACATCCTCTAACCAAAGGTATGACTAGTGATGATGTTACATATCTCTCCCCAGACATTTCTTCCGTCAGTTCATGTAGCGGTTCCAGTAGGGGGAAAATGTCCTTCAACACTGCCCACTCATCAGATGTGAGGATTTCTGTGTTTACATAGGAGAACGTCATGATAAGCGCCTCTTTAACTGCAACGAGTCTCTTGATCATAAAGTAGGTAGAATCCCATCTAGTGAGATTCTCTTGTTTTAGTTTCAGTTGTTTTTTGTTAAGTTGGGTTTGACATTCCAGGAGTTTCTTACTGCCTACTGTGCTACTTTTTAAAAACCCAACGATTTTCCCACATTTTTGTCTCAGGGTATTTAATTCATTGAGGCTGACGTCTTTGAAAACATCGTCCACGACAAGATTAACCGTATGTGCGGCACAATAAAATAAAATAAAAAAATAATAATAAAATAAAATAAAATAAAAATCCTTCATTATCAACCGATGTCCACGTATCCGCTGTTAAGCAAACGCGCTTACTCTCAACTAAAGAGGTTGAAACAGTTTGCTTTATTTCTAGATATCTCTCATTGACAAGTCTGTTAGTTAAATGTCTTTCTTGAAGGCAACGCATATCTTGGCTCCAGTGTTTTAATAAATTTAACAAACTTAGAGTTTTCTACCAAGCTAAACGCAAGGTATCCTTCTGCTATTGCGTCAACTAAACAATTATCAATTTCTTTGATTTTTCCAGATGAAAGTTCTTTGAGTTTCATAGTGCCCAAAATTGCAGTTTGTCCAGATTTCCTCGGTGCCGAGGATTTTTGCATGTTAGGTCCTGAGGTTGAAACTGACATACCTGATGGCGATGGTGCAGATACAGCAGATACAGTGCTTGCCAATGAGGTCCTCGTTACCACAGGCTTGGGTGTATCATTAGAAAACTATCCATCGATGATGTTTAGGCCTACAGTGGAGTCAGAAGCATCAGTCACTGAAATACCACTGGAGGAAGAACCAGCACTGGGAGCGACTTCAATGTTAGTAGATTCTAAATTGTCCACCATATCTAAAAACTGTAACATAGTCGGATGTTTACGCTTTAAATGTTCCATCAAATTGCTTGTGGAGCCATGGAACTTTATCGTCTTTTTACAAATGGTACACTCAGCTTCTGATGCACTTTTCTTTTCATAAAAGTCCCACGCTAATGATCTCTTTAATTTAGGATGCATTTTAGTTAAGTTCCAACTATCCAGTAAAAAACTAACAAAAATCAAATTTTTTTTGAGGGAGAGGCGGAAAAATGCATTACGCACACAGGTGGCCAGCCTGTAGTGTGGGACTCCCCTAAAAAACGGGTTTACCCACTAAAAAACCTCCTCTACTCTTTAGGAATCTAACCTGGAATTGTTTATCACATTACGTCAGGCCAGGCCTAAATTTGGCTTACGCCCGTGGGGCTCGCTTCTTATCCAGCCGCTCGATCAAGGGATCTGGGCCACTTCGCGGTCCAGATCGGTTTTCTTTTCCAGGAGGATGCCCCGGACGAACTGTGACAAACAATCCCAGTTGCCCTCATCCTCCAAAATATTTTGGCAGACCGAGTCCACCGAAAATGCACCAAAGATTTGTGTGGCCTCCAGGCGGGGCCCTTCCCAACGGGGACAGCGGAAGAATGTGTGTTCCGCATCGTCGGGAACACCCGGGCAATAAATGCGGTCCGGTGAACCGGTCTTTCCCATCCGGTTCAGGTACGACCGAAAATAGCCGTGACCTGTCAAAAATTGGGCCAGGTAGTAGTCCATCTCCCCATGCCGCCGTTCCACCCATGGTTGGACCTGCTTGATAAGTCGCGCAGTCCATCGTCCTCGGGTGTCATGCTCCCAGCTGTGTTGCCACTGCTGGAAGGTTCGGGAGCGCTCTTTTGTTCTTGCCGTGTCCTTGCCGATCTCGCCTTGTCTCTGATAAATCGCCTTCCTCTCTCCAGCCAAGAGCTTGACAGGAATGACTCCGGCGACCACCAGGACGGCAGGCTCGGACACTGTCCGGTAGGCGGAACACACCCGGAGCGCAGCTTGACGCTGAACCCGGGCGAGTCGCAACCTGTAGCACTCCTTATCTAGAGCGCCTGCTACACCTCTGCCCCGTAAAGGAGCACGGACTGGACCGCGGACATCAACAGACGTCTTCTGCTGGATCAGGGACCCCCGGCATTGGCCATCAGCCTACTAAGGTAAGTGACTACCTTAGCGGCCTTGTCCGCCGTACGGAAGATCTGATCCCTCCAGCTTAACTTGGTGTCCACCATAACCCCGAGGTATTTGGCGGCACGAGTTGATGTGACCACCTCCATTCCTACTCGAAACGGGACGACGGTGTCGATCCTCTTCTTCGTAAGGATCACAATTTCCGTCTTACTGAGCGCAAGCGAGAGACCGTGATCTGACATCCAGGTGTTAACCACACGCATGACTCGGTTCAACTTTAGTTGGGCAAGCCCAACGTTGCGTGCAGCAATGAGAGCTGCGACGTCATCGGCGTACCCAACCAAAGTGGTTTCCTCAGGCATCTCGGACCTCCGGAGGCTGTCATAGGCAACGTTCCAGAGATCCGGGCCGAGTATTGAACCTTGCGCGGCACCAGAAGTGACTTCCATCGACCGCGTTCCGTCCCTCGTGTCATAAATCAGGCTTCGAGAGCGTAGATAGTCCTCGATGAGCCGCAACAGATATGGAGGAACGCGAAAGGTGTTGCGAAGCGCATCCAACATATCGACCCACCTCGCCGAGTTGAAGGCATTCTTGACATCAAGCGTAACAAGAAGCACTACTCGGCGAGAGAAATGGCTGTGGCTCTCGGCTCTCTCCACAGCTCTCAGGACTTCGGTGACAGCGTCGATCGTTGACCGTCCCTTTCTGAAGCCGTACTGACGGGGGCATAAGTCCCCGGCAGCTTCCACGGCAGAAGTCGGGCGGGAACGGATCAGCTTCTCGAACAGCTTCCCAGCCGTGTCCAACATGCAGAGAGGCCTGTGGGACGACGGCAGCTCGGGGATCACCTTTGACCTTGCTGATCAGTACAAGCCTGGCTGTTTTCCAGGGAGCCGGAAACACCCCTTCTACCAAACAGGCATTGTACATCCTCAACAACAAGTCAGCGTTGATTGAAAATACTTTCTTTAAAGCCTCACTGGGAATCCCGTCCTTGCCAGGAGCCTTGTTGCTCTTCAGGGAGAGAACGGAGGTTTCCAGCTCCTCGAAAGTGAAGAGTGGAACGTCCCTCTACCCGTCCGAAGTCAACCGGCGGTCGCTGTGGATGTTCAGGAAACAACGCAGCGACGATCCTCCCCATGGTGGCGCCCTCCATGATGGAAGGTGGAGAGCGGGCGCCGAGTTTCTGTGTTACAAGTTTGTAACCCAGGCCCCACGGGTCGGAGTCAACGTCGTCACGAAGTCTCCTCCAGCTATTCGCCTTGCTCCTGTTGATCGCCTGGCGGAGAGATTTTCTCGCAGCTTTATAGGCCTCCGACTTACGAACTCTGTCTGCGGGAATTCTCGCTCTAGTGGCGGCTCGTCTGGTTCTTAAACATGTTCTTCTGAGTTCCGCAATCTCTTCAGTCCACCAGTAAACGGGTTGTTTGTCGCGTCGGGGTTTCCTTCGCGGCATAGACTGGTCGCAGGCCGAGACGATCAGTTCCATCGTGGATGTTACTAGTGCCTCGGCCCCAGCCTCACCAGGATTGCCCTGCGCTCCCCGAGAGATGACTTCGGTGAACTTGACCACGTCCAGTTTGTTGGTGTTCCACCGGCGTGGCCCTTCCCGAGATGCGGAGACTCGACTATTTGCCTGATCATGCAGGTCAAACACGACGTATTGGTGGTCGCTACCCGTGTAGTCCTCCACAACCCTCCAGCCAGAGATCCTCGGAAGGAGCGACTCAGACGCAAAGGTGACGTCGGGGATCGTGCCTCTCTGCCTGGGGCGCCGAAAAGTAGGTGTGTCGCCCTGGTTGAGGACGATAGACCTGATAGAGGCTGTGCAAATCTATGCTGCACAACCAGATGTTGTACGAGCATGGACTTCATAGAAAAACTGGGCAGCTGCCCAAAGAGCCCTGCCAATCGGAAAAAACGCAAGGAAGTCAAGAGCATCGACATGGGGCTCGGAGCCTATGGCACCCCGCTGCAGACGTCCTCAAGTGATTTTAAGATAATAAAAAGAAAAACTAAGATATTGAAATTGATTTGTTATTAAAAAGTTATGAAGGGCATATTGAAACAGCAATACAAACTGAAACTACTCACCCAACAATTATGAATATATCTCTCACAGTCTTAACCACCAAACTAGTGGTCATTATGATCTTATTATTGATTCGATAAATGGGAAGAATTCTTCGACTTTAAATGATGATATTTTCAAGGAAGTTCCTTATGTAGAAAGCCTTAATGACCAACTAAATGAACATTATGCTTAATGCATTAACAGACTATCCACACTACTACTACACTAGTTACTATTTACATCATAATCAAACTGTACAATCAGATAAAGAAGAATATCGTGATGATGGTATGAAAGATCAGGTTGGATACTACAGGGATGGTGATTCACAGCCTAGTCCAGCGTACAGCTGAGACCCAGCCAACACATCACCATTCCAGCAATTTCCCCACAAGTTCTCAAAAGTTCACAATATGAGGGGTTTCAATGTATTTGATATCACGTTTGTGTCCATAATGAATCATACCTGTCACTAGACTAACCAATGCCATCTTCAAGGCATTTACTATCATATGCAAAAAATTTAAAGTGTTTTAAGAGCTGCAGAACGGCGGGGGAGGCGGCGGAGGCCCCCGGTCCCTAATCCTACTCAGATTAAAAATCCCACTACTTATATGAATATTAAAAATCTTATGGAGGGACAGCTTTTAATCGCTTCTCTCTCATGATTATTCAAGATAACTGATGTAAATAATACACAGTTTAGAAGAAATAATAGTTGAATATATACTTTTTCGTTTATTCTACTTTTAGAAAAATCTCAAGCAATGAAAAGTTCAAGTGTCATGTGATGAAATGAATATTGTAGAGCTGAATATCCCACGATACGTATTAGATTTGAAAACTCAGTTATGCAAAATGAACAAGATTCTCAAATAAAAACTTAACACTTGTATTTTATGGGATTTTACAACCACCATGCCTGGATGTCAGACTCTTTGTTTCCAAGTGTCCATCTGTCAACTAATCCAAGCGTATAACGTGAAAAGCTCTGATGACAATCAGTAAACATTCTGTTGTGCGGGCTTTCCACATATTTCAATGGAATGTTTTTCTCTTGCGTATTTCGACATCAAGAAAAACAGATTTTATTATTTTATTAACCACAGAATATTCTATCAAATTCATGTACAGTTTAACAGCATAGTAAGCACCTTATCTAACTTGATAAATAATTTTAAACTTGAAGTTTGAATGTTTAAGTTAACGTTTTTAACTTGAAAATGGTAAATTTTCTTAAATGGCCCTGGGTTTTTTGTGTATAGAATGTTTTTGTGGCTGGTAGTGGAGGGAAAGGAATTGTTAGGTGTGCGTTTTTAATTCTAATTGCCAATCACAAAATAAACTGAGAATGCGAGGTTCATTCTTATGGTTGTGACTAGCAATGTATACAGTCAGATTTACAAATTTGGACCAGAGTGATTTATACTTGTCTTGAAGACGATTTATTTGCATGTCAAAACTAAGGATTACCATATTTGTATTTGAAGGATTCAAAATACGACAGACGTCTACCAGGAAAGGTCTTGAATAATTCACATAGTCGAGAATATCGCAATGTTACATTTTATAGCATACCGGTTTTATTCCACAAATATTTTCACACTTATTAGTTGTATTATTTATTAAGTTGGATAGTATCGCTCATGATTGTGGTTCAAACTAACATTTAAATGCTTCTCCTATTAAGTATATGGACATAATTAGATCCGATTCTTAATTTTTTACCTTACATTACATTTTTTCAGTAATATAAATATAAAAAATGGGTTTTCACAGGGAAAACAGTACATACTACGGTAAGCGCTTAGCTATGTTTCATGTTAATACGAAATAATTGATTTTTGTGTTTAAAAGTATATCACGAAAAAGGCTTATAGTTTCGAACGGTACGTCATAGCATAAATAGTAAGTAAATTTGAATTTTAAATTTAATTCAAAACTCACTGCATATATTCCAAGCATATTATCAAAGACCCGGAAGTACATAGATACACAACCCAAACAACCTTAGAAGCAGACTAATTTCCGAATTCTGAATAGAGGGCGTGACCGTACAATGCTTACAAGCCAACTCTTGTTCAGCCAACGTTCCATCCTGGTTATAACAAGGTTTATCGTTTCAAAGCTGGCGGATTAAATTTTGTGCTTTTTCGATAAGCTGTAAGTACCTATTTAAGTCAATCCTTTAGTAGGTTGACCCGATGTTTCTAAAAGTGTTTAAAGTCTGACTGTATTTACAGGCCTGCGTGTTCCCACCACCCGTGTTCAGTGACCCATCCAACAATATAAAGAATATTGAGAATCAATAGAAAGAGTAATAACAAATTTTCAGACTGAATATTCACATAGTTTGGTGGATTACAAGTATAATTATTTATTTAAGCAAGTTCGTTTAAAATAGAAAGTGTTTTCACGGCTGGGTTGTATTTTCTTTAAAGGTTGGTAGGAAAGTACCGATTAGTTATAGAAGACATTGTTTACGTAATTAAATACTTTTTTCCATAACTACTTTGGTGGCATTGGTTCTATTAAACGTCTTTACAATGGTTACCAAAATTACATTTGACTCAATAGAACATTGATTCTTGAATTAGTTCACGAAATGGTAAGAGAATTGCTTCACTAAACGTGTATTTTACGTCACCAATTTAACCCTTAGTTCACTATGAAAAATTATAAATTCAAAGGATCGTCTGACGACTATTAAAAACATCAAGGAATTGTAAACAAAAATTCAAAGATAATTAATAACAAGTTGTCGAAAGCAGTTTCGTAGTACACATTTCTTTTTTTATGTAAAAATGTATAAGTTAAATTTGTTTAAAACGTGATGTAATGAATACACCAACGGACAACAGGGAATTCGTGTAACTAAGGCTTTATAGTTTGTTATGTACCTCAGACCAGACTGGCGACAACAATACAAGGATCAAGGTGGTTTAAGCAGCTTTTGTCTAGCGCACTGAAGCTTTGGCCTGCAATACGTACTAGCTAGTCCAAGAAAAACCTAGTTTTTAAAACTAGAAATTATTTAAAACAAACTTTTTCGATTTATTATTTAAAATTAAAATAGTACAGTATTGTTATAACTACATGTACTCGTGTTAATAAAATAACCAATAAAATATTATATAAAATTGATTATGAGTTCAATATTTAAATACTTACTTTTGTTACATTGCATTACATGTTTAAAGCAGTCTTGAAAATTAAAAATTCCAGACCAGGAATTCAGCTCGCATACATTTGGAAGCCCATTTGGACTCAAGTGCTGAAAACAACGGGTGGTAATGTGGACTCCAATTCTGTGTAATATTTTGGCTACGGACATTCCTTGGAGTATACGTATTTCGAGTATTCAGCCACACATTTTCATACAACGCATAAAAATAAATTGTGTTTGAAATAATTCAGCTATGTTTTTTCACAGTTGGTGGTGGAATAATTTTGAACCTTTACGCACCATTTGAGATGAAGGACGTTAGGCTGTGCGAAGCCAGGATGTGTGCCATCCTCTATGAACCATTATGTTGATTATGTATTATGTTGATAAATAATATTTCATATCAAAATCTACTTCCGTAGTTGTTGGAAGATATAAAAATATGTTTTGTTTTTTGCAGAACATGTTTCGGGTTTATAACAACCCATCTTCAGCGGCAAAACTTCCAATTAAAACATTAAAGTCAAGCCCATAGTATTGATGGTTGTAAAAATCTTCAAAATAATTAATAAATAACACAGTTCACACGACATAAAACACATAGTTAAAAATACTGTTCAGCACAATTATTATCACAGACACTGTTCACTGGACGGTAACCATAAGCTTACCCGAAACACGTTCGGCATGAAACAAAACATATTTTTATATCTTCAGGCAACTTCTTAAGTAGATTTTGATATATTATACAAAGGTATTAAGGCTGTAAAATAAATAATACTGCCAGAGATATAGGGAACAGTAAGTTTAATAACAATTATCGTTCGAGTATATAGCCAATGCTAAAACTAGTGGACTGCGATTTTAAAACTTGTATCATTGTATTTATTTCTTCTTGTATACTTTTATGAAGTTACAAGTAAAGTTATTCAAGACAGGGATTCAAAACATAAATAAACATACAAATTATATATATCCTTTATCTTTCGGTTTAGAACTTTTTACTTTAAACTTTTATGGTGCTACAAATAAAGTTGCAGTGGTGAATGAAATTGATGGGCAAACATGTGTCAGTGCTGGGGAGATGGAGTGCAACAGTTGTGCTGAAACTTGGCAGCGACAACTGTTGTGACTGTCTTTCTTTCGTGTTACATTTTAGTGAATTCCTTCATACATTTAGTTCATTCTAAAATTAACTATAATGTTTGGTCAACCTATTCTATTTTTAAAATATCAACCTAATATATCAAAACGAGTTTCTTAACAAGAAATAAAAGAACATAAAACAATTCAATAAAAGTCTTACCGTTTTTAATACTCATTTCTAAAGCACATTTGAGTAACGCTATCCCCTTTAGGGAGCAATAAACAATGCACAGACGGAATGCATTGTGCATTGAGCTACGCTACACTTTCACTTCTACGTGGTGTGGTTCTGTTAACTGTTGGGAAAAGAAAATAAATTGGCTCTTTTGAAAATTGTTTTAATTTTTCACTTAGCGTGGTAAATCAGATTTTTACAAAATAAAACATCCTGAGAACAGCCTACCACTGCCGTTTTGCGTAAGGTGAGTAAGACTGAAGTGTGAGTATGATGAATGCGATGCATCGATCAATAAGAACTCAAATTAATTTTTTAATAATTTTTTTTTATATAACATCATACATGAACCAGTGTACTTAAAAAATTAACTGATAGTTTAAGGTTTTTACACAGGCCAATGACATGCGTTTAGAGCTGTTTCTACGCTTTTTTCAATTATTGGACAGTATTCAATGTAATTTGGAAATAACCTTGTTTTGTTAGTAAATTAAACAATACAAATTTAATATTTTTCGTGTTTCATTTTAAGCCGATCATTATGTTACTGTTATTGACTTCATGAAGTTTGAATATTTATTGCTTATTTATTTTCATAATAATAACATCAACAAAACTATTAATAGACGTCGAAGCGTTGAAGCGTTAAAAGTAGAAGAGGGAAGAGTTCTTGAAGTGTTTGTTGAAAGCTGACCCATTTGACATCATGAAAAGAAGAAACAGCGACTGACTCAGACCTAAAAATAAATAAACTATATGGTGTTGCTACTATAAACCGAAATGTTAGATGTTAAAACTTTCTCTACTGAATTTCTCCTTTGTAATTTTAAAGTAACGTGAATTTCTCTGCCATGCGAACGTCAAGTATGTAATGATTTTTTCTCTTGAATTTTTTTGTGCGTGTGGCACCCCTGACGAAAGTGTCCGTTATTCTGTTTGTGGGGCATGGTGGTTTCTTCCGTTTCGTTAAAAAGGACAGTTTGTGCGAAATCATGTAGACAAACTTTTGTGGCTATATATTTTTTTCTTTTACGTGGTTTTAACGACCATGATTTTTTTCCGGCCACCGATACTTAAAGTCTTCGAAGGATTTTTGCTACCTGACAAATGAGGTCGCGGGACTATCACCACCACCCCTTGTTTCATGTTTTGGTATGTTAAATGAAAGTTTTGTTTATTGCCTGGAAGTACTAGCTTCATTGGAGTGATTCCCATCCATGCTGTTGTTTTGTTGTTAGGCAGGATTGTGTGTGAGCCCCTCCTCGTCTCCGTCCTCATGGAACACGCCTCCATGTCCTTAGGTTGTGGTGAGGCTGGGTGCGTAGGCTAGGGTGGTGGTCCAGTATACTGAGGTTTTAGTAACCGAACGGGAAGTGAACGTCGGTTGTAAACACCACCTAGTATTTTAAGGTTGCATGATGAAAAATATTGGAATATGACACGATTTTAGGTAAACAAGGTGTTTTAAAAACAGTTTTAAAGAAGAGGGAAATGTCAGAATGTCAGGGGTGGAGAATGCCTTACCCCTTTAATGTCATTTGGTTATGGTAAGTCAGGTTATAATAGACTTAATTCATGTCCGATATCGTCAATCACTTGTTTTAAAAGTAAAACTATATTTAATATGATACACAACGTTTAGTATTTAATAACATTCACCAAAGGTCTAGTAGTGACAGACAAGACTGACAATGAGCGCTTGAATGACATCGAACGATTTTTGTTCTTGTACATAAGACGAATTGTTGTAAAATAAGCGATAGCAAAGATAAGAGAATCAGGGTTGACATACCTGTGCTTAGCTGACCTAACCTAACCTAACTAAACCAAATTTAAGAAGGGCAGTGCCTATAACTAACAATAATTACTAAGGATTGTCTGTAAAAGTGATGAAAACTCTTATTTCGTCAAATGCTATATGAAAGCCTTTTTTCATCAAAATATATAAAGGAGGGATTGGCTCTCATCTCTAATCCTGACTTCCTGGTAAGCTAGAACCAGTTTTAGGTTCGCCCACTGATTTTGTTCTCCCTCGAAATAATGAAACACTATCTCCCTTATTTAAAACTTTTTGTAAAACTATTACCCATTCTTTGGGGAATAACTCTACTCTGTTGCTTATGGCGTTTTGTGCAATTCTTTTTGTCAACCACAAAAATGGAAAACTTTGGTGAAAGAGCAAATTTTATTTAATGAAACTTTAACCGCAGTGTAAAAATAAATCTTTACATGATTGTATTTTTTTAATATCATCCAAATACTATAAACTTTTTTACCATCCAATATAAATACTATCCTTATTATTTTTTACTCTCAAACGAAATATTATTCTTAGATTTTCAGCTCCCCTAAAGGGACACAGGTCTTCTAGTGTATGATATGACATCCACTCTTCAAAATACTGCTCTAGAGGATGGTTTTTCTTAAGGGTTAAAGAAACATTGCATATATAATAAAAATAACATTTATTTATTTTTATTTACAAACATACAAAAGTACAGTTGTGACGAGGAACACTGAAGACGCTAGCTCGAGGGGGGGGGGGAATCAGGTTATCAGGTGACACGTAAAAAGGTGGACAAACAATGGTAATGTTTGTATTGAGCCTCTCAAGCTTTTAAGCTGGGCAAACTTCTGTCTGTGTTTGCTGTTTACTTTTTACACTAGTTTTTAATAAATAATAACGGACACTTTTATTTTCTAACAATAAGTTCAAATAGATTTTTTATAAGTAAATTTATTTTTAACTGAGACCTCTCATACTGTTAATGGTTGACAATATTTTCCGTAAGGAAAAACTGGAAGATTTTCAAATTCGTGATACAGTTATCAAAGCTTATTTTTGAAATATATTGATCTCATTGATACCACAGAAGTGTGTAAACTCTTTCTTAATCTATAAGAAAACTCAACATGTATAAGACAGCACATTTCCAAGTTGTCCGGTTGGTAAGTTATTAAACGAGGTCTAAGTAAGAAAGTAGATAATAAGTTGGAGAAACTGCATGATTTTGTCATAAAAAACGGCTTGTCCAGAAGTCAAATTATCATATGCATTGGAAACAAAAGAAAGGCGTATCTCTTCGTTTGTAATTATATTTGTCATTATGTTCAAAAGTTGCAAATATGGAAAAGTTGCATCTAAATGGGCTTTATCAGTGAAGATTCTACTTTAAATTTTAGAGATTTAATTTGTAGCTTCTCAGGTTTTAAATTACCTTCGATCTGTCAAGAGTTAACAGGCAAATTAAGGAGCGAATGTACATTTGTTTCTATCCCAAAGTATTTTTAAATAATAACCAGTAATTCCGCTTAGCTACACAAACACCCTCCAGGGTACATCCAAGTACGATTGAGACACAACCATAAGGAGCTTCAACGAGGGAGACAGAAACCATAACCCTTTTAGTTCCTTTACATCCCTCTTATCTCCCAGAATATTGACAAGAGATGCACAAAGCATCAGACACGGGGCACGGGGTCGCTTCCCCTTCTAGAGGTAGGAGCTGGACTTGTTGTGAATGGTGTTCTCGCTGTGCTCCCTGGACAGGATGGCCAGTGGACATTCGGGCACCATGTCCAGACTCCCCGGCCGGGTAGGACAGTCCAGGGAGGTGACGGTGGTCAGCAGGGAGCCGCGGTGGTTGGTGTTGTCGGGAGTCACCCCTCGCCGCTGCGTCGCCTGCGCCAGGCCTCCCCGGTCTATCACTCCTGTGCCCTGCACAACACTATCATGGTATCACTGTGTCATGGTGGGGGTGGGACAGTCCAGGGAGGTGACGGTGGTCAGCAGGGAGCCGCGGTGGTTGGTGTTGTCGGGAGTCACCCCTCAATCACTCCTGTCCCCTGCACAACACGATCATGGTATCACTGTGTCATGGTGGGGGTGGGACAGTCCAGGGAGGTGATGGTGGTCAGCAGGGAGCCGCGGTGGTTGGTGTTGTTGGGAGTCACCCCTCGCCGCTGCGTCGCCTACGCCAGGTCTCCCCGTTTGATCACTCCTGTGTTCCTGTGCCCTGCACAACACAAACTTGGTATCACTTTGTCTAGGAGGGATCCAAACCACCTTAAAATCAACTTATTGTGTTACGTAATATTATAATTTTTCACTTCACCTTAGCTTAAGAACCTAAAAGAATCCACTTATTTAAGAGTAAAATACTACATTTTAAAAATTAATTGCATTGTAGCATTGTAAAACATTACGATTCACAGTGATAATGAGGATATTAGCTTGTTTAATGGCCATTGTAGCCTCCCAGTACAGCGAGCAGTCGCCGGGCCTGGACGAGTGCCACTTTAGCCTCATCTTCCCGGCAGCGGAACCATCACAACATGCGCCAACTCCGTTCATCTCGCTCTGTAACTGTCATTACCGCTTTTCATCCCTGCCCCGCAAAACACTCCCACTCGGTGTAAGGTGTTTAAACTTGACGCCACATCAGTTGCACACGAGGTGTTAGTTAAATGATGTTTCCGTCGTTGGAACAAATTTCCCTAAGTTCTTGTAATAGATTGTTGCTAAAAGTTGTGTTAAGGTAGTGTGTAGTGATAAAACGTGTATTATGCGATTGCATGGGCGTATTAATTAAGGCTGAAATAAATGAGAACTTAGTTCCTCGATTTTGTGGTTACCATAATGATTTATTACTTCGGTGCTTTATTTTATTTATCTTAAAATGTCACTCAATATGTTTTCAAAAATGTTTGATCATTTCCACAAAAACTTTAGCTTTTCGGACTGGTATTTTAGGATGTTAGGGAATATAAGGAACTTTGAGAGATATACATTTTGAGACTTATTGAAGACATATCTTTGGGAGATATTAGTGCCTTTCAAAATAAGCGGTTTAACTGATATACCCTATATATGTTTAACATAACGTCTTTATATTACAAAAGCACAAGTAAAGAGTTTTATGACGATGTTTTCAAGTTCTCCACGATTGAGAAGGCGCATCGAATGAAATCTGTTACAATCATCTTTGCCTTGAGTATGAACCGTTTTAACGTCTCCAGTGTTTGTCCTATGGTAAACCACCTGCTGAAACATGTATAAAAAGTTCTTATTAGATTTGCTAATTATATACGTTTTTAGGTACAGCCTATAATAAACCAAATCCTTCTTGAGCGTTTGCTCTTCTACTGTATTTACACAAATATCTAGTGTGTTTACAATCAGGTGATTAAAAGGTTTTAAATAAATTTTATGCAAGGGTTTTATAATTTTGGTTTTGTTAATATAAAGAAGTTAGATAACGTTATAATCAAACCTGCTAATGTCGAAGAGTTAAGCTGTAATTTACAAACATGTAAAACGGTCCAGTGGAAGTCTCAGACGAACTGTCCATAGGATTGAAAAATTTTACAGTTTTCCCCGCGTTAAATTTTCATAAGAGAAGTTTATTTTTCATTTTTTACCAATTTAACATAAAACTTTCCAAATACAAATAAAACCTGTCAATATAGGAAAGAAAACGTTTGTTTTGGTACAACTCGGCCATGTAAATCGGCCCAATATAAATCTCAGACGAACCGTCCAAAGGTGGTTTTACCTTACTGTTTTAATTACATTGAAGATGGTTCACTGTCAGCAATTATAAATAATGTAAATTTAAATTCCTGTGATTGAACGTAAACCAAATCAATTAAAAAATTGTTTTCTCTCTTCCTCATGAACACTCTCATTATCCTTATCTATTCTTCATACCTGTTCATCTTTACCTTGTATCTGGCGGCGGTGCGGGCACACAAGCCGTGTCTGCTGAGCAGCACGAACAGGTCTCTCCTGTACTGCTGAGTCAGCAGCGCGTACAGGTAGGGGTTGGCGCAGGAGTTGAGCGGGTAGAAGAACACCAGCAGGATCTTCGTCTTGGACACGTCTATCAGGGGGTAACCCGCCAGGGCTGGAAAGATAATACTTATTATTATGAGTCATCTTTACCTTTTTGCTGGTAGCCCATTATTGCCTAGTCGGCAATGTTATCCATACGGCTTTTAATGCAAAACATGGTATTTTATTCCCCTGTTTCGGACGCCGTTTTTCAACCGATTTTCTTTAAACTTGGTAAGTGTTTTGTTGAATAGTTATATTACGCCCCTAATACCTCAAAATTTTGAAAATTTAACAAATATTACTCACTGTGAAGTCGCAAAGTAATTTGATTTTCCTTAGTAATATTTTTTAAATTTTCAAAATTTCGAGATATGAGGGGCCTAACATAACTATTTAACTGAACACTTACCAACTTTTAAGAAAATCGGTTGAAACGCTGCGTCCGAAACAGGGGAATAAAATACCATGTTTTGCATTAAAAGTCTTATGGTTAACATTGCCGACTGCGCAACAACGGGCTACTGGCCCAAAGGTGAAGATGATTCTTAAGCTGAGACCAGAAACCATGGTTCGTTGCAAATTACAACAGAACGCTAGCTTGTAGAGCTCGCCTTTGAATTTGACTATTGCTGCATCCTGAGAAAGATTCGTGGCTTTTTGACAGATTAAAACTTGACTCAGCTGTCTTTCAAATCTTAAAAATCTTCCAAAAGGTATTGGAATATTCTTGAATAAAATTTATTGGTTCATTAAAAATTGTAGTTTTTCCAGTTAAAATGTATAATGTTAATTATATTCTTTTACAACTTCATAAATGTTCATCACGTAAAGACGGGATAAAAACTCTATGGTGGAAATGACAAGCTTTTTATCTTCAAAATACAGTGAATTATAAAAAATAAAAAAAATTACATACAAAATTAAAAGTTTCCTTAAACTAATTTATGTTTCAATTGTTTGCGTAAATTCAATCGAAATATTAAATTATAACTTGGAAGCAATAACAGTTTCTTTGTTGTCTCTATTGCATTTAACATTGGCTGCTTCAAACAGTTGTCACATCTAGATATCAGAGCTAATTAGATGTTTTAAAAATTGATTACTTGTAACAATTTTGATATTACTCAAGAAACTTTTGGATATAAGACGAACTGAATATCACCACCAATACCATATCACCACATACACGCTTAAAAAATCTGCTAAACTAGTTTACAAAATCGTGGCTGAAGATATAGAATTAAATTTAACTGTACAAGTGTCTAGGTTGATTGAACACCCTAAATCTGAATGTTCACATTCTTCGCAATAAAAAGCTACAACGTTAAGGATTTTACACAAAACAGTAGTTATTGTTGACGCCTTTTTGAATAGTAATACAAAAGTGAGTAGCCACAGCGTTTGAATATTTGGGTTGGAAAACCTCCCCAGAGATGGATTAGCACCTGGATTTTTGCGGGATTATTAATTCAGCAGCGGCGGTGTTAACAAAGACCTTTGTTCACGCTTAAAAACTTGTTAAAGTAATGAATTATGTAGCTTTTGTTTTAAAGCTTTTTTTGTCGTAAGAGAAGTTTATGGCGTAATTTTATGATTAGCCTTGCAATTTAAATGAGTTCATTTCGGTAACCGACAGTTAAAAATTCCTGTCATATTTAGTATTTAGGTGGTTTTTCTTTTATTTATTTTTTATGTGGATAGTGTTGAAGATATTTTATGCTCAACTACTTTAATAAGACGAATTAAATATTTGAAATAATGGGCTACTTCATTAAATAAATCTAGTTATTTTGAAAAAAAAAAACTGACGATATTACTTTTGTTATATGATTGATCATTTATATTTATATTGCAAAACCTGATTAAAAATGAACATACCTAAACATAAATAAATTTTCATATTATTGTTTGTTTAGAGGAGCAACTTCAGCACTTTGACTCTAAAACAAACGTGGAATGCAATATATGTATTTATTTATTTTACAAAAGCTGAAAGCCCCAGAGAGCTCAACCACATTCAATTCATAGTTGTATCAGTTTAAACCAGCATTTTCATCACAGTAATTGTTTTCTGGTATTATTACATCGAAACAAATTTTCCTAGAATCACATTAGTGACATTTTGCAAAGATTAATCACATAAACCATAAGATTTATTCAAAAGCATGAATCCGATAAGATATATTTTGCCAGGTATTTTAGGATTAAAAAAGAGACTAACTTTATAAATCTTTCAAATTCTTGGATGCATGTCACAGTTATTTCTTTCTGCTAAATTTAATTAAAATCTGACTAATAATGTTGTCTCCTGTGTGCGTCACAATCACACCTCCATCTGACTTTTGTTTAATTAAGGTAAACCAAATGTACCTTAATAAATCAAACAACAACTTTGGTAGAAACTACAGTATCTCTATTACTTTAAATTTGGGATGAAAACAAAACACGGTTGAAGTTTAAACAAAAACATTGAATATTAACCAATGTATTTCTGATATAAGAATACAACTTAATTAAATAAAATAAGTGTAAGATTAAAATTAAGATTGTTAAAAATATATCATAACAATTTAAACCATGTAATTTTATCTATCACGTTATTTCTTAAAGATAAAAAAGTATTTTAAGTTATCAGAACATCAAAATATATTGGAAAAAGAAACCATATATAACAATTATTAAATATTCGTCTAAAACAGTCTGGGTTGAATTTTATTTTCTTGATAATGAGTGGTAAAAACTATGCATAAACTCGGTGGGCATCTGTGGCACAAAGCGGTTGTCTCTTATGGAACCAATATTTTCTCAATACCAATTTCCTCTCCCAGATATTTCCTGTCTTGTTTCCACTCGGTTCAGATTAATATCAGAGCTCAATAAAACCCATTATTACTCTGTGGCCTATCACGTTTCTGAGAAACATGACCACTATGATTCTCAAAAACTTCAAATTAAATCTATTTCCAACATTGGCATATAGGCAACAAATTGATAAATTATTAGAGGTGAAATATATAAAGTTAAATAAATACATTCTCATTTGGAAACAACTTAATTTACATCTTACTGTGCGATAATCTAAATTTTAATCATAAGTTTGAATATTTCATTGCAACAGTAACTGCAATTTACATACCTCGTGCTTTGCCTGTACAATCGAGGAGGTATGGTGCCTAATTGGTTTGACCCTAATTGATTTGAGCTCTAACATAGGTGGTTAAGCACGTAATTTAACTATTAATTTATCTCTTGATAAGAAGAAATTGGAAAGAGATATCATTATATAAAGTGCTAAATGAATCGTGTTCTAGTAGCCTGTTCTGTTATAAATATATGTCGGTGTAGGCTACAATACTCAATGGTTTTAAAGGTAAATAAAATTATTTTGTATGGACAAGGTGGCTAATAAAAATTAGTTTAACGTAATGCCATGTTAAATCACCGTAAGCAAAGTTAAGGCATCCCGCCCACTGCACATGATGAGTGCATTTCATTCAATTAAAAGGATCAATCAATGTTAAATCTTTAAAATGCTGGTATTAAATACTTAATAACACACATGTTGTGTATAATAATCAAAACTTATAAGATGCACTTAACATTTAGACTAGTTTTACCCTTTTTGGACTCGAAACCCCAAAATATTAGTTTTAAAACTTCAAATGTGGGTTGGCGTTATTAGTGTTATCCGAGTGCAATCATGGAATCAGATGATGGCTAACCTTTTTCATCAAAACCAAATTCACTCACAGCGATCTGTCTACTGGTAAATTTTATAGTAGTGAATTCAATATTAAACCATCACCTGCTTCTCTGACTCCACCGCAGAAACAAAAATAGCGATTAATAAAGTTGAATATTGATCTCGTTAAACGATATGAAATGAAAATAAAGTTCTAACGACCCCTAAATCTTCAGGGACACGTTATGCATTTTTTGCGGTGCAGGATTAAGGTTCGCCGTCCGTCGCGTGGTAAGTAACAAAGAGAAATCACCAGTAAGTGAATACATCTAGTAAACTGGTTGTACCAGTGATCCCAAAGAAGGCGATGGGCGCCCAGCAGGCGAAGTCGGTGAAGACGAGGAGCGCCATTCGCTTGGCGACGGTCATGTCGGAGCGGGTGAGGGAGGCGGCGGCGTCCTGGCCGCCCCGGATGGAACAGTACATGCGGCCGTAGCAGGCACAGATCACGGAGAAGGCGAGGCTGTTAAACAGCAGAAGGGTGAACAGGTAGGAGAAGTCCAGGGCCTTAAGGTTCTCCAGCGGCAGGCAAATGCTGTCAAAGAGAAGGTTGCGGTTAGTAAAATGTTAAGCTTCACATTGTAAAAAAGGAGACACCACATATACTCCACAACAAGCATATGCTGCTAAAGATGAGTTTGTGTTCATGCAAAAGGTCAAGTAAAAGGTTTTGGATAAGAAAATGTTAAGTTGAGGGTGAAAGGTAATGTGTGTGAATGTGAATGGTAGTAGGAGTTGGTAACAGAGACAGAGAAGTAGACAGAACTTGTAGGTAGACAGAGAAGTCGATGGCCTTCAGTAAAACGGAACAGGAGAAAGTGGTTAAGAAGTCGTTGCGCTTAAGAAAGGTGATGTTGCCAGGTTGGAGAAGTGGAGGGCTTTCAGGCTCTCCAGGGATATACATATGCTGTCGGACAGAACGTTGTGGTTAAAATAGATAAAATTGCCGTCAGGTTTTTTAGTAGCAGGTATTTGCTGTCAAAGAGAAACTTTCTGGTAAGAGGTCAAGGGAGTATTAGTAGCCTTCTGATCCTACTGTAGCATGTATATGATGTCAAACAATCAACATGGTTTAAAGAAAGTTTAAGATTTATAATAAGTAGGTAAAAGACGAGAAGCATCAGGTACTCAACTTCTATACATATACTGTTAAAAAGTTTGCGGTGAATTAAATGCTAAGTATCAAGGCGAAGAGGTAGGAGAAGACAACGTCTTCATGTTCTCCAGTGATAGGAATATGAATTCAAGCAAAAATTTTCTATAATGGGAAGATTGAGTTGAAGGGCATGCATTTAGGAGTCGAGGGCCATAAGTTTCTAGAGGAGGTATATGATGTCTGTAGAAGGTTTAACTGTAGAAAGTGGCTAAGGGAAGGTTAAACAGTAATTGGACCGGGTAATGTGAAAGTAATGTTAAAGTCGAGTGCATTCTAGTGTTAGTTAGATATTGTCAAATTCTATCAAATAGAAGATTGTAGTTAAAAAAGATAACGAACAGTGAGAACAAGTAGGAGAAGTTGAGGGATTTTAGGTTCTCTAGTGGCACCCATAGGCTGGCAAACTGTATATCGTGATTAAATTAAGACTATACAACGGGTAAAGTATGCAAGAGAAGTCAAATGCCTTCGGGTTCTTCAATAACAGCCAAATTCTGTGAAAGAGTAGTTTGTAATGAAGAAAAGGAGTCGCAATAGTGTGAAAAGGTATTAGATTTGAGAGAGTCTTGGAGTTGTTCATTGGTAGAGATTCACTATCAAAGTGAAGTTTGTGGGTACTGAGACGTTAATAAAAAGCATGAAAAGTTCTTAAAATTCAGTGGCCTACGCGTTGCCTTGTCTTGAAACGCCAATGTCTTTTAATAAGTAAATATACTCTGAATGGTAATAACTAGGATTTGTTTGTAATTCAATTCTTAATTCAATCAAATAAAGATTCAATGAAAATTAACAAACATTAGTAACTTAATTAAGTTTGGAGACTTAAACCACGTGTTAAATGCAACCATAGTACAAATCGTTTTCCTGCTCATATACATTAATTAAACTATGCGTTTGCGTTTTCCTTATTTTGAAATGGTAACAGAAATGAAACAAAAACGTTATTTCGAGGGGTTTGTTTAAATACAGTTAATAATACCACTATTATTATTATCACCCAAACACGAGTTTTGAAAACCAGTCTGATGAAAAGTCAACTAATGTAAAATCAGTTTCACTCGGAAGGTTATTTTCATAGTGTCACATGCTTTAACACTTCACAAAGATTACATATTTAAGAGTCATCCTCACCCCTGGGCCAGTAGCGCATTGTTGCGCAGTCGGCAATGTTAACCATACTGCTTGTAATGCAAAACATGTTATTTTATTCCCATGTTTTAGACGGCGTTTTTCAACCGATTGCCTTTTAACTTGGTAAAATTTAACAAGTATAACTAAGGAAAACCGATTTACTTTGCGACGTCACGCAGAGTAATATTTGTTAAATTTTCAAAATTTTGAGGTAAGATGGGCCTAATATAACTATTCGACTAAACACTTCCCAAATGTAAATAAAATCGTTGAAAAACCAGTCCGAAACAGGGGAATAAAATACCATGTTTTGCATTAAAAGCCGTATGGTTAACATTCCAGATTGCGCAACAATGGGCTACTGGCACAGGGGTGAAGATGACTCTTAAGTCCCCTGATCCCTAACATGTTTCAGGAGACTTGATCGTCCTCACCTGGTTTTCGAGTAGCTGCTGACCCCGACCAGCGGCAAGGTCGCCATGACGGTGCTGTACAGCCAGCCGCCTGCCATGATCTTGGCGGCTGTGCTCAGCTTGAGCCGCCGGTTCAGGTGGATGGCGTAGGTGATGGTGTACCATCGCTCCACGGTGATCACCGCCAGGGTGAAGATGGACAACTCGCAGGCGAACACGGTCAGGAACCCCGCCACGCGGCAGCCGTCCCCTGCACCTCCACCGCAACACAACAGAAACGTCAGTACAGGCGACTCTTGCTAACTAGGAAACTTCGGTATTACGAATTATTCAACACGCAGGCGAACACGGTCAGGAACCCCGCCACGCGGCAACCGTGCCCTGCACCTCCACCGCAACACAACACAGAAACGTCAGTACAGGCGACTCGTCGAATTTTGAACTCGAACTTACTTTACGGATACATTTTGCCTTTAAGTTAGAGTAATACTAAGATTACCTCTACAACTTGAATTGTAGTAGAGATGTCTAATTTAGGTTGGCTTTACCTTAATAAGTCGAGGTTTACTTCTATATCTCGAAGTTTCCTTTGCACAGGTCGCAAAGACGCGGTAAAAGAAAAGGTACAGTGTCTGGCTGCTGCTACCGTGCTTTCGTTACCTCTACTAGTCAAATCTAATTATCAAATTAAATCTATAACTCGAAAAATCATCGTAGCTCGTGAATTTTGTAAAACCGAGAGTCGTTTGTATCATAATTTCAAAATTATGAACGAAAATAAATTTTGAGTATATATATTTTTTTAAGATAGTTTTTTTCTCTTTATTTTCTAGTCAGGCAAGCCTTAAGTTTTTAAGATTTTACTGACAAAAAATTCAATAAATAAATTGCTACACACTGATACCAAATTGGTACGTCACGTTAGCCTAGTGGTTTAAAGGAGAAAAATTTGAATTCTGTAGCAAAATTTATTAAATTCACGTCTTGTCCATCTTGTACACTTTGGTTGAGTCACCGACACTAACTTTTGTTTGAGTATCCAATTTAGAGTTCCACTTTAGACTTCTTACGTTCCCAGATTTATTTATTTTTGCTAACATGGGGAGTGACCTTATTTTTTTTCTTTGGTGGGCTAGAAGCGGTAGATAAAAGCAAACGAATTGCCTATAAAATAATAAAAAGCTAGATTTTCGGGATTAAAAGAATATACAAACAACATTAAACAAGCGTTCAAACGTTGAATGAAAATAATGCTTGATAATTCATCATAATAAACAAGATGAGTCTAATGATCATAATAAACAAGTTATTCATCGTAATAAACAATATGAGACTATTGAGGATGTCAAGCGTAATGCCCGAAGGCTACACTATCTAATTAACACACTTTATCCAAGCTAATTATGGCGTAAAGACACGACGGGGATGCCAGCAATTATTTCCAGGATTGTAAATCAATTAGGGTTTGGTCCGTGACACGCGTTAACATGTGGTACACGACAACGACGAAATGCTATGAGTGATGAATATGCATGTTGACATTGGAATGCGATAGGATAATGGTTCGAGAAGCGCTGATGTTCTGTCGCATCCAATGTTAAATCTCATTGCTCCGCCTTGACTTGTCATTCGCTGCGACATTCACTGGGAAATCTCGTATTCATCGTTTACAATATTGGGTTGTGTTTGAAATCTTTAAAATTTATCGTTGGTTATGGTAGTGATTTGAAAATTTTTAAGGACAGTTAAAATGCGATAATAGGAAATTGATTGATGAAACAAATTGACGACATTTTGGTATCTGATATCTAATGTTTTCATATAAGAGGACCAAAGACTCTTACTGTTTTGTGAAGTTCAATGAGTATTTTAGTCCTCATCAAATAAATCGCGAAACACAATAAACTACCTTTCAATAATCAATAATAGAAAATAAGTGAAATCATATTAGTTCGTCCAATTCTGTAGTAAGTGCTAAAAATGGTCCTATAACGAGAAGAATGAAAATGTTTTATGTTTGTATTATAATTAAAATAATAAGACGATTACGTTATTTATACACCTTGGATTACGTTAAAATTATGATCTTAGAACGGTACGTTAAGAAGGAATTTGCAAAACTTTAACCATTTATATAAATTGTAGAAATTCAACATTGATTGACAAAGAACCAAACCAAAACAGGCGATTGTCAACGATAATTAAGAACAAATCGATTGTACCCCGAGACCATTTACTGTTCTGTCCCTACCGCTCATCGCAATTCCGGTCGCGTCTGTTTCAAAGTCACGCATACCAAAACAAAACAAACGAACTTTTAATCTTATTTCAATTTGCAACTTTTTTCCATCGTGTTTGAAAATAAACCGTCGCTTGAGTGGAATATATTACTGGTGTGTTTCAACCTCTATGAATACACATTTATATTTTAAAATTTCTTCTTTATTTCGTAATATTAGCAAATAAAGGGTTTTTTTTATCCTGTAGATAAACTGTTAAAATGATTGGTTAATATGCTGTATAATTACTGACTATCCTCTTGAATGTTTTTTATCTGCAGCACGCCAAGCCACAATAATCCGAACGGAATGAGAAGAGGCTGATTAACATTCAATGTACATATTAGCCCCCATCTGAGTATGTACAAATTGTGTTTGATAATAAAGCTAAGCCGCAATCTGTGTTTGGCCAGCGATTCTCATTCAATGCTGGAATGGCTCTATTGTTCATTATACCATCAACCCGTTACTAATTGATATCCTCTTATGAGTTTCATTTTTTATATTAAAAAATATATCATAAAAAAATCACATCAGCTGGTGATCTAAAATATCTGGATGAAGAAGTAAAACGAATAAAAACATGTTTAGAATATATTGACTGTAATAATAATAATAACAAAAAAAAAAATAAAAAATAAAATAAAACAAAAAATTACAAAAAAAAGGAAAATGGATAAAAATTTTTTTAAAGAAAAGTGTTACTCAGTTTAAAAGAAACACGTATAAATTTCTGAGGTATTCTTAAAATATGATGTAGAAATCACATGTTTCTGCCGTAAAATATTCTATAATTAACTAACAAAAGACGAAACCCCAACCTTGAACATAAAGCAGTGTAAGATAGCATGCAACTGTTCAAAGATACTTAGGGGCAAACGGGTAGATCTGTAGAAACCAGATTAAAAGAGCATATCCGTAATGAGAAGAATAGAAGCGTCACATACAGCAGAACACACGGCCAACGTAACCCTTACAATAGAGTATGACAATACGATATTAATATCTCAAGTGAGGTAGAAAGCTACGGAAAAATAATAGTGGAAGAAAACTTAGAAATCAAAAGACAAACCAACAACATAAATAGGGGGAAATGATCTAAGCGATGCAAGGTTACTCATTTAAGAAAATAGAAGTAGGAAATTTCACATGTGCAAATTTATCCAAATGTATATTTATTATCATGGATTTCAATATCTAACCATTTAATATATACTTTACATTTTAATATTTTCTATACAATTTTTTTTATTTAATTGTTATAAGATATGTTATAATGTAGGTTGTTTACTGTATGTCAATTTGAAATGATTTGTTTACATTTCTAAACCAATGTCTACTGAGGAAGTCTGCAATAGTGCAGGAGAGACGTTTAGTAAAAATTATATAAAAAAAAGATCTTAATTAAAAAATATTATATTTTATCCGATAAGCAAAATGTTTACAAAAAAAAGGAATTAAAAAAGAAGTATATACTTGTTTATGAACATAGTAAAATGGGGTTTATCAAGAGACAAAAATAAATGGTACCATTGAAATTAGAACAAAAAATATTTTTCATAATGTTTAAATGTTCTACATGTACTACACTAGTCAAACGGCAGATATAAATTATATACAGTAGTTAGGTTCTGACCAGGCGCGTCGATCGCTATTGAATAGAAAAAAAAAACTCTCTACAACTCTTCTTATGCATCTTGAGTCATAGAATCTCAATAGTGAGAAGGGAAGTATAACTTTATCTTTAACACAACTTAACAGAAAGAAGTCGCATTGGTAAAAATTCTATTGTTAGGAATTATATCAACGCGTAAAAGGAGCTATAGAATTTTTGAATTCAATTCACTTGGAACTTAAATATGGAATTTATGTTTACTATTGGACCCAAGGAGTTCTTATAAATTTTGTAAATGTTTAAAAATATTACCTCTTTTTATTTACTATGTCAATAACAAAGGTTTTACTTCTTTTTTAACTACATTGTATTGAGAAAATGCATAACAATGAGAGAGTGCATACATTAAGAGATGAATAAATTTCAAGATATAATGAGTCAAATGTAAAGCAGAACTTATTATAAAGTTTGTTTCGTGGAAAAGCGAAAGCGTATAACAAGCTTAATATGTACCAATTACAAAAGTTAGTCTAAATCCTTTTCATACTTCCATGATGTGTACTGCGTTATGAAGATGTAAGGCAAAGAGACTAATAAGGACCGATAAGCAGACGGTTTAATATGAGAAATGCATTAGTTGCGCAGAGTTTAATAGAAAATACCTATATACAAAAGTGAAATCATTGAAAAAACTAAACGCAGCAACCAATTTTGACGTATAAAAAATTCTATCTAAAGGGAATTCTATACTACAATATAAGGAGTGTCGTGGCGATTTATTGTCCACCGATCTTGAAATCAAGCAAGTAGATTTTGCTTAAATTTCGAATTTGAGAATGTTGAGACACAAAAATAAGTTAAGAAACAGCCTCATCCCCAGGAAAATCCATTTTTGTCAAAAATTATGTAAAAAATTGCAATTTTTAACATTGGCCATCACGTAAGAAAATAACAAAGAAAAGTAAACAAAGAATAAAAGTCGATAATTTTTAAGCAACTGTCTAAAGGTAAACAACAATACAATAACACAATTTTAAGTATTGTTTTGAAACAGCTGTTAATTGTGAATAAGTATTGGTTGTAAATTAATTAGCATGATTATAATGATACCACAACAAAAGTGAGTTGACAAGCATGGCTCGGTCAACCCTGTGCCGGAGTATAAACAAGTTACTTTTGTAATTATCTATCTTCTTATTTCTATAAGGGTTTCGTCTGTTACGTCCCTTTTTCTCACGATATACTAAACCGATTTTAAAAATTGAGGTGTCATTTTAAAGCTTAGAATATACCACAGTGACGAATCGCAATTAAAAAGGTCATATCGTTTCGGGCTTCGCCCCCCTCGCATTTGATTTATTTCTAGAGGGCGCTTTAAAATGTTGGCCAACTTTTATTGCAAGTTCTTTAATGTGAATTGTAATTTAACAGCTGATTACCTTCAGATGAATTTTTAAAAGCCAGATAGTAAAGAAAAATAGATCTCTATCACTTCATAATCAACATTCACGTACTGTAGGTGAGTTTCACTCATACAGAATCATAAAATGCACAATTTGCGCATGGGCCACCTCATTCTCTTATATTATAAGACATACTGTTTTAAAGGTTGTAGCGATACCTATCATCTTAATCATTAAGAATAATCTTATTCAGTCAAGTATTTGATTTATTCTGTTAAAATATGTGTTTTTGCGAATAGGGGTGTTGAATCTAGTAAGGTATTTATTTGAAGTTTAAATAGTGTATACTGTTGTAAGGTTTTCAGGTGATGAGCGAAGGGTTGATAACAATCAGGATATAACACAATCAGAAAACTCACAAAGTGACACGTAAATCAAGTTGAAATTTCTGTACCGTTCTGCCAGTCGATGGCGTAGTTGAAGTAGTCGCCCACAGACCTGGCGTCCATGATGGCGACCAACAACAGGTACACTCCCATGCAGAAGTCGGCCAGCGCGAGGTTACACATCAGAACTTGGGCACCGTGATGCGGAATCTGCAACATGTTAATGTTATTGCAGACCTGGCATCCATGATGGCGACCAACAACAGGTACACTCCCATGCAGAAGTCGGCCAGCGCGAGGTTGCACATCAGGAACTTGGGCACCGTGATGCGGAACCTGCAACATTAATGTAAATCTTATTGCAGGATGACGGAAGATAACTTGTTAATGTCAATACCACAAAACTATGCTTCAGTCATAAAGATTAAATCTGATATTTATATAAGCAAAAGTAAAGTCAATAAAAAAATTAATTTATTGAAAAAGCAATTTTTATTTTACATTTTTAAGCTGTATACTACGATAAATAAATAAAAATTACTATAACCTAGTTAATTTTTCACAAACCTCGAGTATTGATAATGCGGAACCTGCAACACGTAAATATTATTGCAGAATGATGGAAGATAACTTGGTTCTGTCAGTACCACAAAACTGTGCTTCAGGCATAAAGATTAAATCCGATATGTATATAATCAAAAGTAAAGTCAATAAAAATATTATTTAATGAAAGAGCAATTTTAATTTTTTTTATTTTTTAGCTGTATACTACGATAAATAAATAAAAATTACTATAGCCTAGTTAATTTTTCAGAAGAAGAAAACTTAACAAGCCAAATCACTGTACGATAAGAAATAAATATATCTGTAATGAAATCGATATGCAAATGTTGGACATAATTTAAAACCGGAACTTAGTATTTTTTTATATAGCAATAGTACATTGGTATCCTAAAACATAATTTTCATGTTTGGCACTTAAATTTTTTTCAAAAGAAATTTCTGTAAGATCAGTAGATTTCAGTTGGGATGAGTGCACTAAAAACTAAGTGATGTAACATTAACTATATACAGGGTTAGGCAAAAGTCTGGACACCCCTAGTTAACTTTTTAACGCGTTGCAGTAGGAAAACCAAACTTGGCACATGTTAACAACATAAAAAACCGCACTTTTTCATCAACTACACAACTTTGTCCAGCCTACAAAATGGGGTATTTTGGGGGCAGCACCAAATTTTCAAATGTAAACCCCTATTGAGTGACCCCTCATTTTAAACGGTTTATCAAGAGAAATTAAATGGCGCAAACGGAGGTCGATATCTCATCTCTAACCAAAATGGCAGCCATTTTCAAATTCGAGAACGGTTAATTGACATTTTTGTTAAAATTAAATCGGAAAATAGCTCTTTTAGAATCGAGAATTTTTGGAATTATTTTAGAATTGAACCTAGTAGCAGAAATGAACTAGTAGGTTCAATTCTAAAATAATTCTAAAAATTTGTATTTCTAAATAGTTATTTTCCGATTTAAATTTATTTAATGTCAATCACCCCATCTCAAATTTTAAAATGGTTGCCATTTTAATTTAAGATGAGATATCGAAGTCCGGTTTGTGCCATTCAATTTCTCTTGATAAACCGTTTAAAATGAGGGGTCACTCAATAGGGGTTTACTTTGAAAATTTGTTTCTGCCCCCAAAATACCCCATTTTGGAGTCAGGAGCAAAGTTGTGTAGTTGATGAAAAAGTGCCGTTTTTTATGTTGTAAACATGTGTCGAGTTTGGTTTTCCTAGTGCAACGCGTTAAAAAGTTAACTGGGGGTGTCCAGACTTAAAATTGCTTGCCCTTCTCAAATTTTTAAATGACTGCCATTTTGTTTAGGGGTGAGATATCGACCTCCAGTTTGGGCCATTTAATTTCTCTTGTTAAACCGTTTAAAATGAGGGGTCACTCAAAAGGGGTTTACATTTGAAAATTTGGGGCTGCCCCTAAAATACCCCACTTTGGGGGCAGGGGCAAAATTGTGTAGTTGATGAAAAATTGCAGTTTTTTATGTTGTTAACATGTGCCAATTTGGTTTTCCTAATGCATGCGTTAAAAAGTTAACTAGGGGTGTCCAGACTTTTGCCTAACCCTGTATATTTAAGCCACTTTTACAACTACGGTTCGAAATAAAAACAAAATCACTGAATTACTTCAGTCTAACTATCGTTTTTCTAATTACAATATTCTGTTTAACCTTAATCACTAAGTCACACTGTACAACTACGATTAACTGCAGGGCACCTTGCAATGAAAGCTCAAGCCCGTTGGCTTGAAACCTTAGTGCCACTATAACGGACCGCAATAAGTCGTAAAGAATCAAATAACCGTAAACCCAGTAGTAGAGTCCATTGAAATAATAAAGTGTCGCGTCCCACATCTCAAGGTCCATCGAGCCCCGCGACGCGGACCATGTCATGTTATTTATAGCGAATGTGACCAGATACCGCGACAGCCGAGAGGCGGGGGAGTTTCGAATGACGCGTCGCTACTCGGTGGGTTTGGGGATTGGCATTGGCTAATTGGATATTTATATGTAGCTCTCGAATCCCATTCTTGCCTCTACCGCTGACCAGATGGTCCTGTTGTACTGAAATATCAACAACCGATCAATCCAATTTGGTATTAATATTGGCGTAACGAGGAGTTAGAACACGTGTGGTGATTTGTGTGTATTTTCGATTGATTAATTGTTTGATAACTAATGAATATGATGAATTGTAATTAACAGTAGACGTAGTACTTTATAAAATGAACTCTAATTCTAAGTATATGGAAAAATTATATAATTTTTCATAAACCATCAATCTAGTAGTAATTTATTAACGATTCATGTTTCCTGGTCAATAATTTCAAAACCTTTCAGGGAGAAAGAAGTATATCATTTGAAAGAATGACGGATTTGTTTATAAATAAACTATAAAAATGACTGTTGGAAAGTGGAAATATACATTAAGCATTCCCCCATTGCCTAAACGTTATCATTCAGCGCGTTCACAATCATCCACCGCAAAGCGGTTTGTTTACGTTTTTGCCTATCACGTGACAAATTCCAGACACTTTATTTGTGGGATTTGTACGTGATAGGCAAAAACGTGAACAAACCGCTTTGCGGTTGATGCTTGTGAACCACATTGTGATGTGAATCACAACTCTCCACGAATTTGAAGAATCACCTGACGATACATGTATATCGTACACGCATTGCGTTAGAACGTAAGAATTTGTTCATTCGTTATTCATAAAACAATAAATAAGTATTAGATCATTGTTCAGGATTGTCTGGAAACCAGATTTGGTCGATGCGAATTATCAATAGTCTTCTCCGTCAAACCCGTTGACTATGGGCACAAAGGGTACTAAGGGAGTAAAAGTGCAACTTTGTCTCCCTCCGAAAAATTATTACCCCCCACCCAAGTATTCCCAAATCATTGACAGGGTATAAAAAAATGTATCCCCGTAATGCACACACAATTTTTTTCCGAAAAAATTCTTTTCCTAGTATTAAAATAAATAAATAATGTATTCTATTTGGTTGTAGTAACCAACTTCGTGTATCGGAACATTAATTGTTGCCAGTGATTTTCAGCTGGCTTTTCCCTTCGGTCCTGGGCAGCGACAACGTTGCCAATTTTCGCTGCTGTGTTGCCAGCTTGTCAATGTTATTCTTATGCGTTTACTTTGTCTCTATAGGGAAACAAACTCCTTTATTAAAAAGAGTAAATGTAACTTTACATATAATTTAGAGAAAAGAGGTTATTACAAATTCCTTATACTTTTTTGAAAGCAAAGTTGATATAAATGAGTGAATCAGTAGTAAGTATCATTTAAGAATATTCAGTGAGTACCAAAGAATATTCAGGCTGCAGAAAAAAGCGGTTAAAATCACGGCCAGATTAAAAAGAAGAGAGTCGTGCAAGCCATTTAAAAAAAAAAAAAAAACTTCAATTGTTGACACTGCCATGCCTCTACATACTTGAGACATCAATGCATTGTTTGTCCAAGTGTGCTCTAACTAGTGGACGTGACATTCATGTTCACGACACTAGAGGCAATGTCAGATTCAGGATCAGTCAGCATAGAACAAACGCTTTCGAACGCCTCCCTTCCCAAGCGGGTGTCCGTTTTTTTTTAAATAAACTGCCACCCTCAATAAAAAATTCCCCAAGCCAAAATAAAATAAAAAATATTCTGAGAAAAACCCTGATCACTCACGCTTTTTATAGCACAGACGAGTTCCTGAATCACCGATGGCAATGAGCTCGGACAAGAGAGGCACCAAACTATTAATTGGCGAATAAAAGGTAGCTGGAATGAAAATT
>CM061531.1:751402-782892 GCA_030545055.2 Neoaliturus tenellus
CTTTTCCAGGATCATCAATGAGGCAGGAGGCAGAAGATTCATCAGCTTCCCCTAGTAAGCGTTGGAGCACTTTTAAGGAATTGCAGCTATCATATATCTTCTCCTGGTTCGTCACTGAGGCAGGAAACAGAAAATTTAACAGCTTCTGCTAGTAAGCGTTGGAGCACTTTTAAGGAATTGTAGCTATCATATGAAGACCACAGGGGAAAAACTTGATAAGTCCAAATTTTGTTAATTTTGAGGTAATAATACTAGAATGTAGCTTAGGATAAATATTTTCTTTCAGTGAAAGTGTACAGGAGAATAACTTGATTAGTCACAAGATATAAGCGACAGAAAGATCCTTGTACAGGGGAATAACTTGACAACTCCATGTGAAACTGGTGAAAAACATGATAAGTCCTTTAAAATCATTGTATTCTGTTTTTGCTTTATTGGCTAACCTGCTTTCATGTCATGTCATGTGATTTATTCTGTCAGTAACTGTTCAGTACAGAGAGGTTATGTTACAGTGTTATGTCTGTAATGTAGTGTTTTTAATTAGTTTTCCAGATAGTTATTTTGTTTTTTTAAGTTTTGTTCGTCATGTTGAATGAAAATCAGGATGGAGAAGAAACTGACAGTTTTAATAAAGTGAAGAGTAGAAAGAGAAAAAGCTTTGGAGAAAAACAAAAGAACTAAAAATATAATTAACTGTTTGTATTACGTTGAGATGTCTATAGAAATCACAAAACATAATCATTGAACTAGGATACTGGCTATCTTAATTTTACAGCCAATAGATTGTTATTTTTTGACAGGTCTTTTACCATTATCAAATGAAAAATTTAAGGATCTACAAGCTTTGAAAGAGTTCTGCGGCCCACAAGCAAAACAGTACTTTGACAGCCTTCCAGTACAATAACATGGATGAGATGCGTACCGTACTAAAAGAAGAGCCTTTGCTTCAAATTCGATGTTTTGACAATTTAATTAATTTTAATTTTGGTCTAATAGTAATATAAAAACTAATATTTCTAAATAAATAAATATTTAAAAGTAATATAACTAGCTATTTTCTTATTTGACTACAAAATAAACCCCATTATATTGTAATTATAAAAGTATAAAGGGGAATAACATGGTAAGTCCATGTAGATGTTTACAAAAAATATCACCATGGATACATTGTTAATAATATTAACATACAAACAGAAAAACTGCATAGTTACCATGCAATTTAACTTAAATACTCATTTAAAAATTTACAAGTAGTAGTTATTAATGATTCATATACTTTCAAACTTTCTAAACACTTTACTGTAAAATAATAAAAATGTGACTTATCAAGTTATTCCCCTGTGGTCTTCATATGTCTTCTCAAATCAATCAAATATGAATATGGTTAATTAGGTTGAGAAATTATCTGATAAATTTATGAAGTAATGACCTAAATTTCGGTAAAACAAATAAATTAAATACAACTTATCTTAAACAAGGAAATATTTTTTACGTTCCTTACAAAGTAAAAATGTAACTATCAGAAAAGCCTTCAACTTGAAGCCAGTGGCGTCGGGTTTAATGGTTGGCGTAATTATAACTTATTATAAGTCTCCGTTAGGAAGGGAGTCTGTTAACTGTCAACGACGTAGACCCGCCCCGTTGGCGAAAACAAGCAGTAGGTATTGCCTGCATTTATTACAAATGGTAATATCACTTGGGGTTAAATGTTCTGGGCCCGTTTATGCATTTGTTTATTTTTATAGAGGAAGTAATGCAACTTCTCGTGTGTCCTTTGTTCATAATAATATACTTTTTCAACCGTGTTTAATAAATAATTATTATTCATGAGGACGTTCGATATGGAGTAAAAAGAAAAATTAAATCACTGTCTGATATGGACGTCAATCTTAAAATTCTCCATGAGAAATAAATGCCAGAAACCGAACGTTAAAATCGAGTCTAAGATGGCAGGCGGCTCAGGTAAAATAGTTGTAACAGTTAGTAAGCACGTGCTTAATATTCGGAAAGTCCTCAAAAGCAGTGTCCTAGTAAAATGACCATGCTCTAGACCACATAATAATAGACAAACATGATTATTTTACTCCTGTAATCAGATTTTGAGCATCGAAGGAATCCGCATTCCCTTACAAGTGTATCAGAATCATAATCAGAATCTTTATTGCCACTGATCAATCATTACACTGAAATAGGCATAGTAGTGTCCTGTTGATGTGTCGAATCCCATTATAATATTATAATTCAAATCGGTACTCAAGACTCATCTCAAGACTACGCTCTAGAGGCTTTCAAAGTTATAATGTTACTTTTATGTTAGAAGGGAAATTGCTCCAATAATTAGACAGCTGTTATAATAACAAAATGCTAGAAAATCAAGTAAGCCGATGATTCAATTAAAAACAATTTTTAAGACGAACTGGTTTGATTAGTACTTTGGTCGATTCAACCAATAGGCGATCTGTAGTTAATGTATAGTATTCGAACATAAAGGTTGGATCCCTAGTAAGCAATGGTACTGATAACAAACAATAAGGCAGTTACAATGCCGCCTAGGTCCCAAAGCTTCCACGTTGTACATTCCAACACATGTTGATTACTGGGTTGCAGTGATAACGACGATCTCAGCAGCCGTTCCTGCAAGCCACAAACCTAGCTGTAATTTATTGTTTCGATTCCATTACTAAAAATACAGGAAAATTAGGGTTGAGTTTATAGGGATTGAATTTAAAACCATCTAATAAGGCGGAGATAAGTAAGCTGAACATTAACTAATGTGTTTCAAGTGAAATTTCACTATTACTTTGTCGGTCACATTAATGAGAAAATTCTATCATAATTTAATATGAACATAATTGTCTGTATCCTTAGTCAAATTATATCAATAAAAATATTTTTTTGTTTTTTGTTTTTTCATTTTTATTTGTATTTGTAATAAAGACCAACGTATATGCCAACCTTTATTGAAACTTAACACATGTTTATAAAAATATAATTCTCTATTGATAAAAAAAAAAAAAAAAAAAAAAAAAACATGGAGAAGAATGAGTAATGTATCTATTACTGTTCTTTCTTTTGACTCAAAAACTCTCGTTTTTCCTGTTTGAGGGTCTACATAAAAATCGACAAAAAACTATAAATCACAAATGGATGTTTAATGGCATTATATCACATTATAAAAAAAAAAGTAGGAGCGAGGATTTTCCCCTGGTGGGAGATGAAATTTTTTATTCAACCGCACATCAGTTTTGATTGAGGTATACATAACAATAAATCAACTGAATGAATTTGAGTTTATATTAAAAATAGCAAATCTCCAAAGAACAGTAAGTTATTGTTTTATCTTACATTCATATAAATCAGTGTTATGCAATAAAATAAACCCAAAGATAAGGTTTACTACTTGAGTTGTAACCGAAGCCCCAAGTAAAGTATAAAAGTTATATTTTACCCCTGGGAGCTTTTGAGGCCTTCTAGAAGACAGTCCAGTGCTCAATATATATCGTTCTTCTATTCTACAAAACCTCTGTAAAGTTGTTCTGTGTATTGTTTACAGATATCTCGAATGGTAGTTTGTTTCATGGTTATTTATCTATTTTTATAATAAACTACAGCCAAGGTTTAGGGTTTAATTTAATACCAGATATCATCATCTCTTTAGGTGTTATTACAATTATTTTATATGAAAATAATTCTTTTTCCCCCTCAGCTGAAACATACAAGTTTATTGAAATTATAAAGTCGTGTTCTGTGTTGGATTTTAATAAAACTTATCATTATTGAAATATAAAATTTGGAAAATATTAATAGCCGCCATTCTGAAAATTATGTATTTTTAAACATACCCTTCAAAATGTAATCTACTAACACAAAAGCTAACGTTTGAATTTGATATATTTCCCCAAAATTGAAATAAGATGTATTTACAAAATATCACATATAGATTGACAGAATGCTAGCAAGAGACACAAGTTGCATTATATGATGAGTTTTGTTTGTTTCGATGTATGTAAACCCTATTGAAGTTACGTTAGATAGTTTTTTATACGACGCACAATTTACATAACACAAAAACTCAATCAGATCTTTATGAAAACACGTTTTGTTGTCATGTATGTTCATCTAAATAATTTAAGTTATTAAAACTAAAAAACTTTAATGTTTATACAAACACATTTATAAAACAGTATTAACAAAAAATAATTCATTAAAAATGACGTTAATAATGAAAATTTGGTCGTAATTTAAAAACTTAAATTTTTCGTAAATGTATTTACACAGACCTACTGATGCATGAAGTTTCTCGGAGTAAGGTTTTTTCACGGGCGGAGTCTTATGATTAATAGCTGTTCTTGATTTAAGTTGAATAAGGAAGGCTAATTGATTATTTTAATCGAAAATAAAGTTTCCAATGCGAAAAAAATTCTGTGAAGTATGGTAACTTATACAATAACACTACGTCATTCAAACAGCATTTTACTCCATCTTATTTTTATCTATCATTTCCAAAAATAGTTTAAAGTTTTACATTGTACACAAATAGGTAAGTTCTACATATTTAAAAGATTTAAATTTAATAAAATGATAGTGTATTCAAGTCGAGCATTATTTCATAATCTTAATCAACGGTTTAATCATGAATTGTAGGCAGATAGTTTGGCCGTGGATTCCTTTGCCCTGGAATATAAGCCCAGATTGAGGTAATATTTTCTGTCTGGGCATTTCATGATCTTATTAGACGCTCCGTTTGTCCTAACTATTCCTTATTCATAGTGAGTTTACAAGTGGAATAGATTGATGTTTTAACAGAAATAAATTATGAATGAAACTCCACAATTAATATTACCTAAAACAATATAATGTATAAAAAGTATATAAAAAAGTATATAGGCCTCATTCACTATCTCAAATTCCTAATCGGTATAATCGGAAGTTTTCATTATAGTTGGAGAACCATACTCTTGATATTCGTTTTATCTAAGTTCTGTTTTACAGTTGTGAATACGCGTTTTTACATATTCAAACTCACATATGAAATTATTACGAATGCATTTAACATTGATGACGGGAGTGTAAAGGTGTTTAGACATATTTATGTAATAGTTCTAGGTCCTAAATTATACAAATAGAAAAATCTTTGCTATAATATGAATTCTGTAATGACATATTTATTTGCATGGGTACAAGTGACTATGGTTCTATACCAAACGACTCTTGTTTTATTAATAATAACAAAGCTGAAGTAGGCCTATCCACGTGCTCAAAACAAACACTTAAGTTGTACGATTTGTGATTTGTATTCGCTTGCCAAGTGTATAAGATACGGTAGTCAAAATGTTATTATACCATGGTACAAAGAACAGAGTTTCCTTAGGTAATCTATACTTATTTAATACGCTAAGGGTTTTTTTGTCTTGAGAACTCCTCCTACAATTTTCAACCGATTTTCATGTTTTTGGTGTCGTTGGATAGGGCTTGGTCTGTAGTTGTTTCCGCCAAAAACTGATGAGAATCGGACTGAAAATAAAGGCGCTATTCACCATTGAAATCTAAAAATTTCCCATTAAAATAACATTGGGATTAAATAAGCATTTTAAACATCTGTTAATAATCAACTGTAAATTCGTGTAGTTTTGGTGATTAAAGATATTCACAATATTGGATTGGTCGGATGTCATTGATTTAGAGCTAAAAGTAACTTTTGTATTGTATTAAAATAAATTGCTCGATTTCGAGCAACACGTATACTAGTATTTTTTATAATTACCCAATACAAAATAGCCGATATTAATCATCAAATCCTCAGTTTCATATATAGGAACAAAGATTGATACAAGTCTTTAAGTTACAAAGTATAAATAAATGTTTGTGAATTTATTGTTTTACAGGGTGTCCAAAAAAAACCTTTACAGACTTTGGGATGTGATTCCTGATACAAAAGTAAAGAAAAAAGTTCCAATGAAGGTATGTCCGAAAATGCATATTTACCCAGATATCCGCCATTTTGTTTTTTCCACTTAATAATTTTTATTTCGGTGACGGATTGATCTAGGTACTTCATATTTGGCATGGATCTTTATAATACTAATGTCCATTTCCACAATAAAAATTATTTTTTTCCGATGCATATTTTCAAAATGGCGGCCATTTTAAATTTTAAACTCAAATATCTCAAAAACGGTAAAATTTATAAAAATATTACAAGACACAAGAAAGTTGACAAATTAAATTATCTAAACAACAAAACCAAGTTTGTAAGGATCCGCTAACAAATAACGGAGTTATTAAGATTTTTCTCTTAAAATAACCTAAATTGGCATTAATCATAGTGGAAAATCAGTGTTTTTCTGCAGAAAAACCACAATAACTCCGTTATTTGTTGCCGGTTCCTTACAAACTTGGTATCACTGTTTAGATAATTTAATTTGTCAACTTTTTTGTGTCTTGTAATATTTTTATAAATTTTACCTATTTTGAGATATTTGAGTTTAAAAATTTAAAATGGCCGCCATTTTGAAAATATGCATCGGAAAAAAATAATTTTTATTGTGGAAATGGACATTAGTATTATAAAGATCCATGCCAAATATGAAGTTGCTAGATCAATCCGTCACCGAAATAAAAATTATTAAGTGGAAAAAACAAAATTGCGGATATCTGGGTAAATATGCATTTTCGGACATACCTTCATAGGAACTTTTTTCTTTACTTTTGTATCAGGAATCACATCCCAAAGTCTGTAAACGTTTTTTTTGGACACCCTGTATATAAAAACTTTCTTTTTAAAAGGAAGACGTTACTGCATATTACTTTTTACTCATCAAGAGTTTTAACAATAGTTTTGTTTGTTTGATTAGACGATAGCACGAAAAATATTTAAAAATAATAAATTATCTCTGCAAGTAGCTTTAATAATAAATGAAACTATATAGTGTACTACCTTGAAATAACACTTCTTATGATGGTCCATAACCTATAACTAGGGTACTCATTGTTTTCAGTGACCAATGTTTTTACAAAACGTCGTTCTCCTTGTGAATTTCTTTCTGATATTATAGGTATACATTTTGTTAAATGTTTTTAGAAACTAGGTGTAAATGCCGTTGATAAAAAATATAAAATGTGTGAAAATTAATTTAAAATTATTCAATAGAAAATCATGTTAAACTAAACTTTTTATTAAAATCCTCCTTGTAGAAACATGAACGGAAAGATTCTGGCTTGGATTCTGCTGACTCAGAAAACTAAACGAGCCGCAGATCCGAGCAAAGATATGGGTCCTGGATGGAAACTGTTTGAGATAAGCATGATTAGGTCTAGGTCGGTGTCCTTAAACAGCAAACTGTGAAACACATTGGCTTGTTACGTTATTTTGGCAAAAGTTGAGTGACAAGCATAATTGACACATTACAATTGATTCAACTAAAACGTAATGTTTAAACAAGATGTACAAAGTAACAATATTTTCGTTAAAAATACTCCGTCTATGTTATTGAAATAGATATTAAATAATGTTATCAAACAATATAAGACCTTGAAGAAATATAGAAAAACCCTGTTCGTCCCATTCTTGCAATTTGAAAATCAAACCTGTTCGAAAATGAGCATAAAACTAATTAATAAGCATTTCATCATATTTTAATTTACTTTTCATTTTTTAAGTATTCTTGGTTTAAACAAAGATTTATTCTTTTGTCTTATTATCTCCATGGTTCTGCCCCATGCCAAATCAATTCATTTGTAAAATAATGTTTTATTAGAGGTCATAGAGTAACCTAAAAACTCTTCAAAATACGATATCCCTTAACCATAAAAGCTTGCCCAGAAATAATAAAAACTACTTAAAATATACATTCTAGTCGGAGAAACCTATCTTGCTGTGGAATAGAAAATTTTTATCTCAACCTATTCCATCACCTGACTTTTTCAGTCATTAAACTTCATCCTTGTTTTTCATGTGGAAAGTTAAAGGAATTCGGTTAAAACTCCTAATTCCCGGACCCATCAGGAAACGAAGTCTCAATTTCTGTTAGGTCACAGTGGGTCATACTCACATATATCTTATATTTTTCTCATAATAAACAGTGTTCTTTACACTAAAGGAGTTTTTATTACAAGATATTCTCCTGGATTATAGTTGCTGTAAATTATTTTTTTATTGGAAAAAAACTTTAATTGTATCTATAAAAAATATTAGTTCTTCTGTAGTTTACTCGATGGTAAAAATACAAAGTTATTGAAAGAAGCAGATTCATAAATTTTTCACTAGAAGATGTTTATTTTTATAATGTAATACGTCCTAAAGATGGACATTGGTATCAGTTCGTTATGCAACGTTCGACTTCAAGCTGAAAATATAATTAAAATAATTGGATTTTTCACCTAAATTTATATTCGTTCCATATCAATGAAATATTTGTGAAAAACTCTTTTCTGCACGCATAATCTGCAACAAACACAGTTGATTGTAAAGGCCAGTGTAGGGCCGTGGCAGTGACGGGTTGGAGAGCTGTAGCTATGACATGTCCCGCTCGTGGTGAGCATAGGCTGCTACACTCTCAGTTGATTGTACAGGCCGGTGTAGAGCCGTGGCAGTGACGGGTTGGAGAGCTGTAGCTATGACATGTCCCGCTCGTGGTGAGCATAGGCTGCTACACTCTCAGTTGATTGTACAGGCCGGTGTAGAGCCGTGGCAGTGACGGGTTGGAGAGCTGTAGCTGTGACATATCCCGCTCCTGGTGAGCACAGGCTGCTACACTCTCAGTTGATTGTACAGGCCGATGTAGGGCCGTGTCAGTGACGGGTTGGAGAGCTGTAGCTATGACATGTCCCGCTCGTGGTGAACATAGGCTGCTACACTCTCAGTTGATTGTACAGGCCGGTGTAGGGCCGTGGCAGTGACGGGTTGGAGAGCTGTAGCTGTGACATGTCCCACTCATGGTGAGCACAGGCTGCTACACTCTCAGTTGATTGTACAGGCCGGTGTAGGGCCGTGGCAGTGACGGGTTGGAGAGCTGTAGCTGTGACATGTCCCGCTCATGGTGAGCACAGGCTGCTACACTCTCAGTTGATTGTACAGGCCGGTGTAGGGCCGTGGCAGTGACGGGTTGGAGAGCTGTAGCTGTGACATGTCCCGCTCATGGTGAGCACAGGCTGCTACACTCTCAGTTGATTGTACAGGCCGGTGTAGGGCCGTGGCAGGGCCGTGGCAGTGACGGGTTGGAGAGCTGTAGCTGTGACATGTCCCGCTCATGGTGAGCACAGGCTGCTACACTCTCAGTTGATTGTACAGGCCGATGTAGGGCCGTGTCAGTGACGGGTTGGAGAGCTGTAGCTATGACATGTCCCGCTCGTGGTGAACATAGGCTGCTACACTCTCAGTTGATTGTACAGGCCGGTGTAGGGCCGTGGCAGTGACGGGTTGGAGAGCTGTAGCTGTGACATGTCCCGCTCATGGTGAGCACAGGCTGCTACACTCTCAGTTGATTGTACAGGCCGATGTAGGGCCGTGTCAGTGACGGGTTGGAGAGCTGTAGCTATGACATGTCCCGCTCGCGGTGAGCATAGGCTGCTACACTCTCAGTTGATTGTACTGGCCGGTGTAGGGCCGTGGCAGTGACGGGTTGGAGAGCTGTAGCTATGACATGTCCCGCTCGTGGTGAGCATAGACTGCTACACTCTCAGTTGATTGTACAGGCCGGTGTAGGGCCGTGGCAGTGACGGGTTGGAGAGCTGTAGCTATGACATGTCCCGCTCGTGGTGAGCATAGGCTGCTACACTCTCAGTTGATTGTACAGGCCGGTGTAGGGCCGTGGCAGTGACGGGTTGGAGTGCTGTAGCTATGACATGTCCCGCTCGTGGTGAGCATAGACTGCTACACTCTCAGTTGATTGTACAGGCCGGTGTAGGGCCGTGGCAGTGACGGGTTGGAGAGCTGTAGCTATGACATGTCCCGCTCGTGGTGAGCATAGGCTGCTACACTCTCAGTTGATTGTACAGGCCGGTGTAGGGCCGTGGCAGTGACGGGTTGGAGAGCTGTAGCTATGACATGTCCCGCTCGTGGTGAGCATAGACTGCTACACTCTCAGTTGATTGTACAGGCCGGTGTAGGGCCGTGGCAGTGACGGGTTGGAGAGCTGTAGCTATGACATGTCCCGCTCGCATCCACTGCTCCCCATCACACGCACTGAGTGCTTTACAAAATATCATCCCCGGAATGAACATGAATAAAACTAGTGTTAAATCTTAAACGTCCGTTAAGCCCTTAATATTGGTCGAACAAGATTATCTTTTTGCTATTTTAATGGAATTTTTTCATTTAAGGAACTATGAAATAAAAAGTGTTATGTTATTGATTGTATCATACTACAAGGAATTCTCAACATGTTTTGTTCGAAAATGGGCGCGTCTTTCAATAGTTTAAGTGTTCTATAATCGAGGTTTTGATTTCATTGTCCCATAGATATTAAAATTTTCTTAGAATTCAACAATATTAAAGGCGTATCGTACGTTTCTAATTTAACATTTTCTTGTGAGATAAAAAAAGGTGGCGGGTACTGCAGACTCTTAAGAAGTCAATTAATCTTAAAACTATAAAATGAGGAACGTTTTATATTTTTGGGATCTTCGTGTAGGGGACGTCGAACCTACATTTGTTGGAATGAGTAAAGTACGAGTGAAGCTGTTGGAAAACTTCACAACAAACCTTTTAGAAAATAAAAAAAAATCACATTTGGTTTATGAGTTCTAAAAACCGTATAGATAAAAACAGAAGTACTGAAACCTATTAAACAAAGTTAATTATAGTTTAAAATGAAACATTGCTTTAAAATATATTAATTCACTGCGCCATATCATATCTATCAGAAACATTTTTTGAGCTGACCTCTAAGTTAAAAATGTTTTCAATTTTTTTATTAGAACATCACTTCTCAAAAAATGTATGACCAGTAAATATCTTTTTTACTCTAAATACTAATAATACCGTATGAACAAATAATATATTTTTACCACTCTAGTATCCCGGTTGTCTATAACGATCGGAATACGTTAAACCCCAATTGCTTACTTGGTCTAAAGAAAAATATTAGAAAATAAAATATAATAAGACTTAAAACACCACGGCTCACATGTAGACTGACGGGCATTATAACGTGTGACGGGGACTCAAATATCCATCATACAGTAGAGTGGAGCTGTGTCATTGATGCTGACAATGCAACGTAATACACCGCGGTTCACATGTAGACTGACGGGCATTATAACGTGTGACGGGGACTCATATATCCATCATACAGTAGAGTGGAGCTGTGTCATTGATGCTGACAATGCAACGTAATACACCGCGGCTCACATGTAGACTGACGAGCATTATAACGTGTGACGGGGACTCATATATCCATCATACAGTAAAGTGGAGCTGTGTCATTGATGCTGACAATGCAACGTAATACACCGCGGTTCACATGTAGACTGACGGGCATTATAACGTGTGACGGCGACTCATATACCCATCATACAGTAGAGTGGAGCTGTGTCATTGATGCTGACAATGCAACGTAATACACCGCGGCTCACATGTAGACTGACGAGCATTATAACGTGTGACGGGGACTCATATATCCATCATACAGTAAAGTGGAGCTGTGTCATTGATGCTGACAATGCAACGTAATACACCGCGGTTCACATGTAGACTGACGGGCATTATAACGTGTGACGGCGACTCATATACCCATCATACAGTAGAGTGGAGCTGTGTCATTGATGCTGACAATGCGACGTAATACACCGCGGCTCACATGTACACTGACGGGCATTATAACGTGTGACAGGGACTCATATATCCATCATACAGTAGAGTGGAGCTGTGTCATTGATGCTGACAATGCTACGTAATACACCGCGGCTCACATGTACACTGACGGGCATTATAACGTGTGACAGGGACTCATATATCCATCATACAGTAGAGTGGAGCTGTGTCATTGATGCTGACAATGAGACGTAATACACCGCGGCTCACATATAGACTGACGGGTATTATAACGTGTGACGGGGACTCATATATACATCATACAGTAGAGTGGAGCTGTGTCATTGATGCTGACAATGAGACGTAATACACCGCGGCTCACATATAGACTGACGGGTATTATAACGTGTGACGGGGACTCATATATACATCATACAGTAGAGTGGAGCTGTGTCATTGATGCTGACAATGTGACGTAATACACCGCGGTTCACATGTACACTGACGGGCATTATAACGTGTGACAGGGACTCATATATCCATCATACAGTAGAGTGGAGCTGTGTCATTGATGCTGACAATGAGACGTAATACACTGCGGCTCACATGTAGACTGACGGGTATTATAACGTGTGACGGGGACTCATATATACATCATACAGTAGAGTGGAGCTGTGTCATTGATGCTGACAATGAGACGTAATACACTGCGGCTCACATGTAGACTGACGGGTATTATAACGTGTGACGGGGACTCATATATACATCATACAGTAGAGTGGAGCTGTGTCATTGATGCTGACAATGAGACGTAATACACTGCGGCTCACATGTAGACTGACGGGTATTATAATGTGTGACGGGGACTCATATATACATCATACAGTAGAGTGGAGCTGTGTCATTGATGCTGACAATGAGACGTAATACACTGCGGCTCACATGTAGACTGACGGGTATTATAACGTGTGACGGGGACTCATATATACATCATACAGTAGAGTGGAGCTGTGTCATTGATGCTGACAATGAGACGTAATACACTGCGGCTCACATGTAGACTGACGGGTATTATAACGTGTGACGGGGACTCATATATACATCATACAGTAGAGTGGAGCTGTGTCATTGATGCTGACAATGTGACGTAATACACTGCGGCTCAAATGTAGACTGACGGGTATTATAACGTGTGACGGGGACTCATATATACATCATACAGTGGAGCTGTGTCATTGATGCTGACAATGAGACGTAATACACTGCGGTTCACATGTAGACTGACGGGTATTATAACGTGTGACGGGGACTCATATATACATCATACAGTAGAGTGGAGCTGTGTCATTGATGCTGACAATGTGACGTAATACACTGCGGCTCACATGTAGAATGACGGGTATTATAACGTGTGACGGGGACTCATATATACATCATACAGTAGGGTGGAGCTGTGTCATTGATGCTGACAATGAGACGTAATACACTGCGGCTCACATGTAGACTGACGGGTATTATAACGTGTGACGGGGACTCATATATACATCATACAGTAGAGTGGAGCTGTGTCATTGATGCTGACAATGAGACGTAATACACTGCGGCTCACATGTAGACTGACAGGTATTATAACGTGTGACGCTGACTCATATATACATCATTCAGTAGAGTGGAGCTGTGTCATTGATGCTGACAATGTGACGTAATACACTGCGGCTCAAATGTAGACTGACGGGTATTATAACGTGTGACGGGGACTCATATATACATCATACAGTGGAGCTGTGTCATTGATGCTGACAATGAGACGTAATACACTGCGGCTCACATGTAGACTGACGGGTATTATAACGTGTGACGGGGACTCATATATATACATCATACAGTAGAGTGGAGCTGTGTCATTGATGCTGACAATGTGACGTAATACACTGCGGCTCAAATGTAGACTGACGGGTATTATAACGTGTGACGGGGACTCATATATACATCATACAGTGGAGCTGTGTCATTGATGCTGACAATGAGACGTAATACACTGCGGTTCACATGTAGACTGACGGGTATTATAACGTGTGACGGGGACTCATATATACATCATACAGTAGAGTGGAGCTGTGTCATTGATGCTGACAATGAGACGTAATACACCGCGGCTCACATGTACACTGACGGGCATTATAACGTGTGACAGGGACTCACATATCCATCATACAGTAGAGTGGAGCTGTGTCATTGATGCTGACAATGAGACGTAATACACTGCGGCTCACATGTAGACTGACAGGTATTATAACGTGTGACGCTGACTCATATATACATCATACAGTAGAGTGGAGCTGTGTCATTGATGCTGACAATGAGACGTAATACACTGCGGCTAACATGTAGACTGACGGGTATTATAACGTGTGACGGGGACTCATATATACATCATACAGTAGAGTGGAGCTGTGTCATTGATGCTGACAATGTGACGTAATACACTGCGGCTCACATGTAGACTGACGGGTATTATAACGTGTGACGGGGACTCATATATACATCATACAGTAGAGTGGAGCTGTGTCATTGATGCTGACAATGAGACGTAATACACTGCGGCTCACATGTAGACTGACGGGTATTATAACGTGTGACGGGGACTCATATATACATCATACAGTAGAGTGGAGCTGTGTCATTGATGCTGACAATGTGACGTAATACACTGCGGCTCACATGTAGACTGACGGGTATTATAACGTGTGACGGGGACTCATATATACATCATACAGTAGAGTGGAGCTGTGTCATTGATGCTGACAATGTGACGTAATACACTGCGGCTCACATGTAGACTGACGGGTATTATAACGTGTGACGGGGACTCATATATACATCATACAGTAGAGTGGAGCTGTGTCATTGATGCTGACAATGTGACGTAATACACTGCGGCTCACATGTAGACTGACGGGTATTATAACGTGTGACGGGGACTCATATATACATCATACAGTAGAGTGGAGCTGTGTCATTGATGCTGACAATGTGACGTAATACACTGCGGCTCACATGTAGACTGACGGGTATTATAACGTGTGACGGGGACTCATATATACATCATACAGTAGAGTGGAGCTGTGTCATTGATGCTGACAATGAGACGTAATACACTGCGGCTCACATGTAGACTGACAGGTATTATAACGTGTGACGCTGACTCATATATACATCATACAGTAGAGTGGAGCTGTGTCATTGATGCTGACAATGAGACGTAATACACTGCGGCTCACATGTAGACTGACGGGTATTATAACGTGTGACGGGGACTCATATATACATCATACAGTAGAGTGGAGCTGTGTCATTGATGCTGACAATGTGACGTAATACACTGCGGCTAACATGTAGACTGACGGGTATTATAACGTGTGACGGGGACTCATATATACATCATACAGTAGAGTGGAGCTGTGTCATTGATGCTGACAATGAGACGTAATACACTGCGGCTCACATGTAGACTGACAAGTATTATAACGTGTGACGGGGACTCATATATACATCATACAGTAGAGTGGAGCTGTGTCATTGATGCTGACAATGTGACGTAATACACAGCGGCTCACATATAGACTGACGGGTATTATAATGTGTGACGGGGACTCATATATACATCATACAGTAGAGTGGAGCTGTGTCATTGATGCTGACAATGTGACGTAATACACTGCGGCTCACATATAGACTGACGGGTATTATAATGTGTGACGGGGACTCATATATACATCATACAGTAGAGTGGAGCTGTGTCATTGATGCTGACAATGAGACGTAATACACTGCGGCTCACATATAGACTGACGGGTATTATAACATGTGATGGGGACTCATATATACATCATACAGTAGAGTGGAGCTGTATCATTGGTGCTGGTGTATCATTGGTATCACCAATGGTGTATCATTGGTACACATACTGATTTGTAACTATACAAATCATACTTCATACTAATCATATACTGATTTTTTTTACTGCATTGATGCTGACAATGCGACGTAATACACCGCGGCTCACATGTAGACTGACGGGTATTATAACGTGTGACGGGGACTCATATACACATACTGGTTTGTAACTATACAAATCATACTGCATACTAATCATATACTGATTTTTTTTTACTGCATTGATGCTGACAATGCGACGTAATACACCGCGGCTCACATGTAGACTGACGGGTATTATAACGTGTGACGGGGACTCATATACACATACTGATTTGTAACTATACAAATCATACTGCATACTAATCATATACTGATTTTTTTACTGCATTGATGCTGACAATGCGACGTAATACACCGCGGTCCTTAATACACGGACGTAATACGCGCGTTCCTTTAGCCGTACCAGCCACTTGAGCGCGATATGATCCGTCACCGCGTCAAACCGATACCCCTCTAAGTAGTGTTTAAATTTCTTTACTCCCCACACCAGGGGAGTAATTTTCCACATTCTCCACATTATCTTTCTGTAACGGTATTCATTTAGTGAATACGATAACGCTTTTGATAAGCAAGCACCACAACTTATTTAGTACAACCTCCTCCTTGACGATCACTAAACTTAATATCACAACCACAACACTTAATCTAATCTAAGTAGCACTTGAACTACGGTGTCACTATAATAGAGGAAAAACGCGGATGCCTATAGATGTTGGAAAAATAAACTAAATTCAAAATGTTAATAACAACCACAATATGATCATTGTTAAACACGAGAGTCACCTGCTGAGGTTGAGTGGTCATTGAGAGGAAGCAGCAGGTCATTGAGGCTGGGAATGTGGGATCTGTTTGACTGGCAGCCCTGCATCTTCATATGCCCTCTTTTCCAGATCTTCATATGCCCTTTTCATGAGTACCACCTTGATCTGGGACTCTGTTCTTCCTTTGATGGGTTTACTGATTCGATTAAGGTCATCACCAAATCTTTTTAATGCTTGCCACTATCCATACTTGGACAGTTAATGTTCATTTTTATGCACATTTTCAATGCTGCTTTAGTTTTGGCACATACGTTTTATGTTCGTTTAAAGAACATTCGCATGTAAAGAGACCACCTACAGCAGTGGTCTTTTCAAACTTAGTTTTTGGCAAATAGTTTTGTTGACAGTATTCAATTTACCATGAAATGTACTTTTTAGGGCTTTACTGTCACTGTTTCTTCTAGACAAAAAAAGCAAGCCAAATCTGAGGCAGCAAAAGCCTTAATATCTCTGTTAAAAGAGCGGGAATTTTTTGAAAAGTTGAATGTAAAAAAAGTGCCCAGTGGTGATGTTGATCATTATCCAAATGGTGAAAATTATTATTTGATTAAGGTCATCACCAAATCTTTTTAATGCTTGCCACAACATTTCTATTTCTGCTTCAGACCATTTCCCATTTTCTTGAAGAACACTTCCATGTTGTGCCAAGACTTTTGCTAAAACCAGACTTGCTGCTTGTGTTTTGGAAATCTCTTTGGTTGTGCCGCTTCCTTCGCATGATATTGAATTCAAACTACATTTGACACAAAACAAATTCATCAGCATCAGCAATTCAGAATACTCTACGTTTCCAAAACAAGAATTTTGAGCGCAAAACTCTTGCAAAGCAAAAACTGGATTCTTTTCTTCGTTTGAATCCTCACTCTGTTCATTAATCAATAACTTATCCTTACTTGGACAGTTAATGTTAATTTTTATGCACATTTTCAATGCTGCTTCAGTTTTGGCACAGTTTTTATTCATGCCTTTACCATACGTTTTATGTTCCTTTAGAGAACATTCGCATGTAAAGAGACCACCTACAGCAGTGGTCTTTTCAAACTTAGGTTTTGGCAAATAGTTTTGTTGACATTATTCAATTATTAATGAAATAGGTTTTTTTATTTTCAAATCAGGTACTTCCTCACAATTTAGATTGTGATCAACATCACCACTGGGCACTTTTCTGACATTCAACTTTTCAAAAGATTCCTGCAAAATTCTTGGCACAACATGGAAATGTTCTTCAAGAAAATGAGAAATGGTCTGAAGCAGAAATAGAAATGTTGTGGCAAGCATTAAAAAGATTTGGTGATGACCTTAATCAAATCATAATCCTCACCATTTGGATAATGATCAACATCACCACTGGGCACTTTTTTGACATTCAACTTTTCAAAATATTCCTGCTCTTTTAATAGAGATATTAAGGCTTTTGCTGCCTCAGATTTGGCGTGCTTTTTTTTTGTCTCGAAGAAACAGTGACAGTAAAGCCCTGAAAAGTACATTTCATGGTAAATTGAATACTGTCAACATAAATATTTGCCAAAACCCACGTTTAAAAAGACCACTGCTGTAGGTGGCCTCTTTACATGCGAATGTTCTTTAAACGAACCTAAAACGTATGTGCCAAAACTGAAGCAGCATTGAAAATAAATGTGCATAAAAAAGAACATTAACTCTCCAAGTATGGATAGTGGCAAGCATTAAAAAGATTTGGTGATGACCTTAATCAAATCAGTGAACACATCAAAGGAAGAACAGAGTCCCAGATCAAGGTTGTACTCATGAAAAGGGCATATGAAGATCTCAAGAAGAGGGCATATGAAGATGCAGGGCTGCCAGTCAGATCCCACATTCCCAGCCTCAATGACCTGCTGCTTCCTCTCAATGACCACTCAACCTCAGCAGGAGACGCTCTTGTTTCACAATGATCATATTGTGGTTGTTATTAACATTTTGAATTTAGTTGAATTTTTCCAACATGCATAGGCATCCGCGTTTTTCCTCTATTATGGCGACACCGTAGTTCAAGTGCTACTTAGATTAGATTCAGTGTTGTGGTTGTGATATTAAGTTTAGTGATCGTCAAGGAGGAGGTTGTACTAAATAAGTTGTGGTGCTTGCTTATCAAAAGCGTTATCGTATTGACTAAATGAATACCGTTACAGAGAGAGAATGTCTGGCCTTGGTGTGGGGAGTAAAGAAATTTAAACCCTACTTAGAGGGGTGTCGGTTTGACGGGGTGACGGATCATATCGCGCTCAAGCGGGTGCTGCGGCTAAAGGAACCTACAGGGCGCCTTGCCAGGTGGGTTTTAGAACTCCAGCAGTATGACTTCGAGGTAATTTAGCGAGAAGGTCCTGCCAAAGAAGTCGCCGATGCATTATCTCGATACCCCGTAGGTCAAGAGCGTGTGGAGTCTACGGAAAATAAAGTCTGCCCACTTAGCTTAGCTCAGGATCCCAATGGTGAGGTAGACAGTAAATCTGAGAACGAGTCTGGCGAGATCGTTGGTAAGGGAATTTGTATGATCGTGTGGTCAAAAATAAAAAAGTCGTTGGCTGAGCGTCGTGTTGCCTCATCTAGAGCTCTTGGGAAGTTTTGAGTAGTGGAATAATACCTACTCTGGGTAAAGGTGACCACTGAGTGCACACCGAACAAAATTGTAGTTTTTATTTCTTCACTGATCCCTGGCTATAAAGCTATCCGAGGCATAAACTGGTGTTTATCTGTGACACACCCCTCAGAACCACCCTTACAAATGGCGCTGCCGAACAGGGACTATAAGAAATTGGTTTAAATAGGCCTAACTTGATTTAATAGGTATTTGATTACTTTGTTTTGCCATTTTTGTAGGCTGGGCCTAACTAAATTCTAAGATGTTTGGGGATATTTTGTCGAATTTGGTTTTCCCGGCGATTAAATACTGGAGGTGGATATCTTCAAGAAATAGTAGATTGTATGTGGTTGATCCCCCTAAAAGTAAAGACACGACTAGTGGGAAATCAACCCCAAAACCTTTGAAGGTGCCGGCTACCAGCAAAACGGCGGTAACTACAACACCGGTGACAGTTGTAACCGTTACTTAGCCTACGGGTACCATTCCAACACCGGTGACAGTGGTAACCGTTACTCAGCCTACGGGTACCATTCCAACACCGGTGACAGTGGTAACCGTTACTCAGCCTACGGGTACCATTCCAACACCGGTGACAGTGGTAACCGTTACTCAGCCTACGGGTACCATTCCAACACCGGTAACAGTGGTAACCGTTACTCAGCCTACGGGTACCATTCCTAAGATTCCGGCTCCATCGTCGTTAAACATTCCGACTACCACGGCTGGGGTAGTATACAAGTCACCAACGGATGATCCACGTACTAGTTGGATTAAGTCATTGCATAAAGACGAGTTCAAAGACGAAATGGAACGATTCTGTTTGGATAGTTCGGGTAGGGTTGAGGAACTGCGTAAGCGTTTTCCAAAGTACTGGAGGGAGAGATATTCCCAACCAAAAAGTACAGAGTCTGACTTAGGCCCAGGTCATCAAATGGCGGGGGTAGGAAATTCCACTTATGAAGAAGCAAAGGGTTTTAAAGGGAATTATTCTATGAATTTCCCTGAAACCGGCGATCAACGGGGAGCTTCTTTGACCGAAAGCAAAGTTAACAGTACATTAAAATGATTAAAGAGATTTTGGGGCTACCGACGAAAATTCACTTTGAAGAGTTATGCAGACGTGTTGCTAACTTGTCGCGTGAGGCTACCGTGTCAGAAAATTTTCAAAGGCCTAGGTCTGACCTAGAGATTACTAGGCCAAAAGCGGATGGGTTCATTTTTAGTTCGTTACCAAAAATGTCTTACCAGTCTTTATCATCAAATAGGACTAGGCTTTGGGGCAGGGATGTTTCACGGCCAAATCACCACGAAAATACGGTTTCGTCGATTTGCACTACAGTACGGAAGTGGAACGATAGGTTCGATGGTTACAAGGACCCTATATCGTTCCTCGAGCATTTAGGTGAACTAATGGCTTATGGATTGACCGGCACGGAAGTTCTTAATCGCTTAATCTTCTTTATCTTAATCGCTCTTACCACTTTAGAGTGGTAAGAGTGATAGTAAAATTAGTGAGATTCTCATTTGTGAGAAGGAAAGGAGGCCTTTTCCTGCAGAAAAAACTCAATATAATTTACAACAACATGCGTCCCGACTACAAGCTAACGATGCGTAGGGGTGAATTGTTCTCTTTGGAGGATATGATAATACAGGCGGAACATGTTGAAAGCTATGTTCGGGAAAAGCTTTGTTCCAGCCCCCTCCACCTCCTCCCATTGCTTTAGTAGGCGGAACATGTTGAAAGCTATGTTCGGGAAAAAGCTTTGTTCCAGCCCCCTTCACCTCATTGCTTTAGCGCCCGAGACGGCCTACAACTCTAAACGAAAACAAGACAAACTATTTCCTAGTAGCGCTGTTACAAACCTTTGCTACTAAAAGAGAAGGAAATTTTTGAAAAGTTTAATGTCAAAAAAGTGCTCAGTGATGTTGATCACAATCTAAATGGTGAGGAAGTACCTGATTTGAAAATGAAAAGACCTATTTTATTAATGTAGGTGAGAAAGGTAAGAGCTCCGACAGTTCGGTTGCTTCTCGGCCCACCTTAGGCCCTAATGATCGCCAGGCAAAGCGATCATTAGGGCCCAACCGGAGTCAGACGGAAAGGGCTGATGGGAATGAGCCTAGAGTTTCGCCTAGTTGCTGGAACTGCGGTAAGGCTGGTCACCGCTGTAGAGATTGCCGGATACCCAAGAAAATTAAATGTTTTAATTGTTGAAAGAGGGAGTCTTAACCCGCGATTGCGATTGCCGAAGGGCGGAAAACTAAAAAGGCACTCAGTTGTTAGGGAGTCATCTGGGTCCAAGGAAAAAAGTGAGTCTAACTCTCAAAATTGGAATGATTGGTTGAGCAAAATAAAAACTTTTCCAAACGGATTTTCGAGTTGCATGTGTGTCACTGACAATCGAACCCATGTTCGAATCGAGGTATTCGGGTGAATGGTTTTGGCATTATTGGATAGTGGCGCAGTTGTCATCTTATTAATTCAAAAGTTGCACAGCATTTGAGAGAAAACGGGATCACTCCGAAAACCATTGAGATTGTAAAACAGCTAGCCGACTGTACGCGTTTAACGGCGAGTGAGCTGTATAGTTTTAAGGTGTTATTGGCCGGTAACGCTGAAGAATTAGTAGCGGTACATAGAATCACTTACGAGTGATGTGATCATAAGGGTTGATACGATTGAGAGGTTGCGCTTGTTAGAGTATAATATCGATTTAGACCGTCCTGAGACTTCGCATTAAGATACGGACAGCGGGGAAACAGAGGGCGTAGACGCCGTGTTACTTCTAGATGACAATAATAGATGAAACGTAGCCTAGATGAATTTTTAAATGCGGAACTACCTCTCTTCGAACAAGTCTCGGTCGGACCGACTTGACTGAGCACCTGATTAAATTGGAGTGGAGGCAATAAAGTAGAGGCACCATCCGAGAAACCCTGCAATGCAGGAAATAATTAACTCGGAGGAAGAAAAAATGTTGGACAATGGCGTAATTGAAAAGACGTCTAGCGGCTGGTCCTCTCCCATTGTATTGATACATAAAACTTCCGTAAAGTATAGATTTTGTATTTATTTTAGGCGACTAAATTATGTGTTTGAAAAAGATGCGTACCCGTAGGATACTAGTTATACCTCAAGGCTGCCTAGATGTGGGATACTTACTCGAAACTGATAACTTTTCAAATTGAAATAGATTATATGAAGGTTCTATCTTTGAAGTAATTTATCGAAAAGGTTCTGCCACCAAAGTCGCTGATGCATTGTCAAGAGCGTGTAGAGTCTAAGGAAAACAAAGTCTGCCCACTTAGCGTAGCTCGGGATACCAATGGCCGTAAATCCAGGATCAGGATCCAGGCCGTAGACCGTAAGTCTGAGAACGAAGGTGGAAAGGAGCGAGGTCGTTGGTGCGAGAATTTGAATGATCGTGTGGTAAAAAAATCCTAATAAATTTCCGGCGTAAGTCGTGCGAGCTGAAAGTTTGTACCGACTGGATGCTAAGAGGCGTGCTGGTGCACAACCCGGCAGTTATAAGTCATATTAGAGAATACGTGTTCCTTTGAAATATAGACGGACTGTGTTAAAGGAGACACACGACTCTCCTACGGCCGGACACTTTGGTTTCAGGAAACCCGCAAAAAAGGTTTCGTTGGGTTATTATTGGCCCAAAGGATGTCCAACGACAAGTAAGGAATTGTTCGGTTTGCCAGGCGTATTAAGTTGAGCAAACGAAACCTGCAGGTAAAATGCATTTCCGACCAAGAAATGCAGCTACAACATTTATGTGATTCGTAGGTGGGGTGACCGTGGATTTTGAAGAAACTGAAATAGAGGTTCCAAACATTAGGGGGGAATTAAAATTTCTTGTAAAACTCACCGTTAGTATGTAAGAACTTGTCCTATGCTTTATGGGGTTAAAGGAGTGGAGATACGGGTATAATTCACAGGACTAAATTTGAAGGACGTCTAAAATAGATTATGATACCGAACAAACAAACATCCAGTTAGCAGTACATTTACCAATTTAACGAATAACAGGAATATTGTGCATGAAAATAGTTGAAAATTTGATGTTTTCCGTTTTAATCAAAACCTCAATAAACTATAGACTTCTAAAAGAGATAACTACTGTGACAGCTGAGTGGAATTTTCATGACGATAAATTACCGTGACTGGACATTCCACAGTACGTTCAGGCACACAACTCAGGTATATGTGGGAACCACTTTGTTATAACAGAGGCGAGAACCTAAAAGGTTTAGGGCCAAATAATGTCTTATTTAAAAATATATTCAATTGTATGCAGGATTTATTTAGTTGAGTTTATTAATGTGCGTATTTAGTTGGTAAAAGAACATGTTTTAAGAAATTTAAATATATTTTAGACGATAAAAAACATTTTTGCCACTGGTCTTCAAAAGACGTACTGCGTTGCCGACATACTAAGGTCGGTAACAAAGTTTATAATTATTCTTGACAGCTACCATATTAAGACCTGATTGAAGTAACAATATGTACTAAATTTGAGGCATCTATTTGCAATAATAGTAAATAAAAATATTCAAATAGTGCATTTTTCGCGAAAGAATTTTGAAAGTACTGTACGCCCCTTTTTAGAGGCGAAGGGGGTGAGATACGCCAAAATGCCAGAGGACCAAACTTGTAGAGCGTCTGTTATAGAATATAGTAATGGTGAAATATATATCAATATAGCAGTATATTTACGAGGTTAAAGTGAATTACAAATACCTCACATGAAAAAAAAAACTTTAAAAATTTTGTATTTTTACATTTTTTTAAAATAAACTCCGAATGAAAATGGCAAAACGCTACTACTACTGAAAGAACATTTTGAGTTCATAATATAAATAGAAATTCTCTCATATATATTACATAATAGTAATTAAAAGTATCAAAAAAGCGCAATTTTTGTGAAAAAATAGAAATTTTGAAAGTACGCCCCCTTTTTAAGGGTGAAGGGGGTGAGATACAGCAAAATTTCATAGGACCAATCATGTAGAGCGTTTAATTCCCAACTGACAATTTCCCCTCAGATTCGAGTTACGACCTCTCGTTTAAAAGTTACAGCGAAATTAGTAAAACCTTACAAATTCGAATTACCGGTTACCACCCTACGTTTTTTTTTTTTTTTTTTTTTTTTTTTTTTTTTGGGGGGGGGGGGTTGAAATGAAAGTTTGCCGGTTTCAGACTTTTCCCGGAGGTATAAGACCTCAAGCCACCCGCGTGCCAAAAAGCATGTTTTCAGCTCACCTGGAAGCCGTTTAGAATTAGTATACATGAGTCAGTGAGTTCCACATGGGGCTGTATATAATATAAGAAGTGATACAGAATATATATTATGAAATATACAATATATTGATCTTGATCTCTTGGATCTCTGATCTTGGATGTCTTGCATAAATGAATTATTGCCACATTAATATTCCTGTAAGTAAAAGGTTTTATTTAAGTTAATATTGTTGGAATTGAAATATTTTCTTTCAACATTAGATAGACCACATTTTCACACACTGAACTCACTATAAAATGTCGATATGATACATGTACAGTAGTCACAGTTACGTACTCTGTGACTGGCTGTCTTCCTTTATGTTGTTTACGATTTGTTTGGCATCCTTTACCTAACCACGTTGTCCAGCATGTCAATTTTGACAACGAATACTTTAAATAATAAAAATAATACATTGACGTTGGTTATACTTGGGTATTGCATTTTACACCCTCAAAATTGTCTGGGAATTTAATAATAGTACAAAATCTATTGTAGAACACAAATAATCTTACTAAAATATAAGCTGATAATAAACTTTTATTTTTTACGATTTCATCACAAAGATATTATGTTTACATAGGAACAGTTTACGGGAGGTTAACTTATTTCATTAACCAACAGTAGAATGAGTTGTTCTCAGCATAAAGTTGTTTTCATCACACTACATCGATATCACCTGTTTTTGACCCTCACTTCTACCAACGAAACACCTGTTTTGCCGGCCTAGGGCGGTAATGGAAACGGTAGCAGAGAAATCTAGAATATTAGAAGGTATTTAACAGCAACAACAACAAATAACAAATTAGTGACGTAGTTAGTAGTTCAGCTAATAGCAACTGTTAAATATGTATGACGTAGATGGGAAAATAGTGTTTTTCCATTGGAATCAGCTGTAGTCACTTACCGTTAGATTATTAGTTTTGGTGGTTTTAGCTGATGTGAAGTGGTTGCCTAGCAACTAGAAACTCAAGCAGTACATCTCGCTAGGTTAGTTGAAGTTGACGTTATGTTTTGTTTGTTATGAACGAAAAAGTTATTTTTTCACTTGTATTTATTGAATTGTGTAGTGTGATGAAAAATATCGTTCATAACTCAGGCCGAAAGCGTTTTGCCAACCCTCGATCGTTTCAAGTTCTCGACTTCGTCTCGAACTTGAATCACGATCTCGGGGCCGGCAAAACGCCACTTTCTGCCCTTGTGACGAAATATACTATTACATAGGAACAGTTTACGGGAGGTTAACTTATTTCATTAACCAACGGTAGAATGAGTTGTTCTCAGCATAAAGTTGTTTTGAAGCAAGTGGCGGTTGGGTTTAATGGCTGGTGTAATCATAACTAATTATGAGTCCCATTCGACATAATCACCCCTGGCTGAGGGGGTTGTTTAACGACAAGACGGCTCCCGGTGCGGCGCGGCAACTGCTCACATTCATAAAACCCTTAAAAGTTTAATTAAGTTGAATATCTCTCATAATACTCTAACAAAGTTTTTAATTAATAATAACAAAAGTACCGTGGATCGAAGAGTTTTACTTAGGTGTAGTTGTAATGAAAGATCCCTATCTCTTATTCTTTAAGTCTTCAATAATATAACTATCGGACAGCTCTAAACTGAGTTCTTAGCTCTACCTGTAGAGCTGTGTTAAAGAGAGCTCTCAATGGACATGTGTGCGCAGTGAGTGGATGTTGACTGTACAATATTATTGAGGTGTGGAACTTGTATCTAAGGGAGGATAAATTTGCAGTTCAGTGTTTTACGGTTGGATGGGTTTTTATTCGTATGAAAGTATTCATTGTTAAATTAAAATGTTTTGTTACCTTCTATGCAAAGCCTACTTTCAAAATAATAATAATAATAATAATAATAAATGGAAAAGTAGGTCAAAAAATATGTTTTAAATGTTTTAGAATATTTGGCATTATTTCAATGTAAAAACAATACTTTTCATTAAAGTTTATTACTTTATACGTACCAAAAACTCAATTACAGATGTTTACTGGGTCCAAAATATCTAGTTTAATTCCCTTTATGGTTTCTTCAGCTATTTTAGTAAAAGTAATCATCAAATGTGTTAGCCAGTTTTTCTGGTTCTTCAATATCTTCATCTTCTACAGTCAGTTTGTGGATAAAAGAGGTGCCATCTGATTTTTGACGCCTTTCACTATTAGTTATGTTCCAAATGGCTTTGCATTTTTACTTGGAATTAACTATATATTCTGCGTTCACTTCACGTCTCAATGATCTAAGTTTGAGGTCATAAGACTTCTTAAACGGATTGGAATTTTTTTATCGTCATCCTTTCCACTTCCCTTAAACATTTCTTGTGCTCTAAGGGAATTATCCTTCAAACAAGCAGCTTGAGAATAACAGATATGTTTTAATGGGTTATATAATTTTCTTCTCGACCTTTTTAGTGGTAAAGTCAAGAGCCTTCGTAACGATTAATAAGAAATTATTATGGGGCCTCTTCCACGTTTTTGCACTTGTAAACTTCCTCCCATGAGTCAAAAGAAAGAATTAACCTAAGGTTTTCTAAACCTGCGGTGTTGATGTGTCGACATGTAGTTAAACTGTCCATTCTCATTGTTACTTCCAAGTTTAACTCGAACATTTGACCTTGTGGTCTGAAATCCCAGTATGTATAACATGAACTAAAAATTTATTTTTGTAATGAGCTGTTATGCAAACCATGTCTATTGAAGAATGAGAATCTTTTGTTACTCTAGTTATCGGTAAATTTAATCTTACGATGTTAAAAATAGATAGAGGTTGATTGAGCAGTGACTCTTCAGCAGATGGTTCAAGCGAATTCACATTAAAATCTCCCATGATGACGATGATGACGTTCTGAGACATCCACTCCTCTAAAATTGATGAAAATGTTTGCTAAGCAAGAAGGAAAGATTTTTTATGTTTCTTAGGACCACGGTACACCCAACATGTGAACCAAGGGGAAGTTAAAGTGATCGATCTGTAAAGATTTTATCTCATTCTCAATTGCTTTGTTTTTATATATTTCTACCCCACCTTTTATATCATCTTGTCTGCAAAATGCTGAGACTAAGGAGTACTTTGCCAGTCTTTTGTTTGAAAGTTTTTCTTCATTTTGCTGATGTTCCGAAACAATAATTATGTCTGGTCTGTTTGTATGCAAGAGATGATTCATTCTGTCTATATTATTACTAATCCTATCAGTATTTTGATGAAAATATTTAATTTCTTTGTGTTTTTCTGTTGGAGTTTACAAATATCTTTCCTGTTAGGCCTGCATCATTCCATCTGGTCTTTTTCTTGTAAGTTTCTTCTAAAAAATGCTGATTACTTTTGGGTTTACTATGTAAGTTATTGCTTTCAAGTGCTGCAATTCTGTCCTCTAGCTCGTTGTAGTTTTTTATTAGGGCTTTTATGCTTTGAAGTATGTCTACATTTGAGGCTTTACATTATAAAAATGTATTCTATTAATGCGCCAGGTTTACAAATTGGGGATATTTTTAAACTTGGATATAAATTCAAAAGTTTTTCTGAAAGGTGTGTTCCCATACTATCTGAGTATATATAAATAGTCTTCAAACTATGAGGGTTAATTCTTTTATTCAGTTCAATATTCATTTCTTTATTTTTTAAATCCCTAATGGAGTTATTCAAAGTACATGATTTAGGTTTCTTGATGTTTCGACATGAAAGTCATTCTTTTTCAATACGAAATTACTGCCCAGTTTGTCGACGTCAGTTGTTATTTCTTCCCTTTCTTGTAACTGGTCTTGTATCTCAATTATTAGGAGCTCTTTCTCTGAGTTGTAAGTGTAATTAATCATTTTGTTAAATACAATTAATATTTCTATTGCTGTACTTGATGTTATAAGATCAGCGTTCAGGATTGAATATGCTATTAGTGATCTTTCTATAAAATGTATGTTTTTATTTTGTGTAAATTATGTTCATTTATTTTAATATTCTTGAATGTATCAAAGGTTAACCTATTGGTCTGAACATTTAAAGTATGAATCAAAACAGCCTCAACCATTATTATTATTAATTCCACGGTCAACACAGTTATTTTGTTGAGGAGTGATATACTCTATAATAGATACTTTTTCACTGTTCTTATTTAAATATCTAGATAGTTGGATTGCTGATCTTTTAGCATGAGTAGCATTTAACCCCCTTATTGAGTCATAATGATAAAATAAGTTACAAGCTGTATCATAAATAAGTAGGCTCCAGTGTGATCCTCCGCCTTGTAATGAGTTGCAGTTATTAACTGGAATGTGGATTAAATTGCAATTTGACAAATCATAATGATCCAGGAAAGTTTTACAGTCAATATTCATTTATATTGTTTTACTAAATGCTGGGTTCACTAAACATACATTACTGTGCTAAAAAGACAGGCTATTAGAAAGCACATCAAAATATCTCCATATATCACTATCCACAGTCACTAATATTGTGACTTCGTTAAGAAGATTCATTGGTTGATTATTTCTTGCTGATTGTTGTTGTTTTTGCACATTTCATATTTTTTTCCATTTGTCTCATCACATTCATATTTTAAAATTCTAGTTACCACACCGTACGAAAGTATTTTCAACCATTTGTGTTTGAACCGGAGACTAATGAGTGTTAAATGTTAAACTCTCAACCTAACTATTTTTTCACTACTATTGACTCTTGTCTATGCATGTATTTGCCGATGACAATAAATATATTCATCTTTTATTATCACCTTTCTTCGGTCTTTAGAAACTCTCTCAGCAGAACTTGTAAAATTTTACAACCGAAACACATAAGAAAACCTTAAAAGTGGTTTTCGGTCATTGGGAGTTGTTTGAGCTCAAAATATCCTGGAAACTTATGTAGTTCCGACAGAGATGCATTGTGATTATTTGTTATTTACTTAAAAGATAACTTAGGTAAATAAGGTACCAAATTTCGTTTGATAATACATTACCACTGTTATAAATGAGTGGTAATGTTGACCTCCTTCTTTACCAAGCGAAATTTTCATATCCTTAGTGACCACATAAGTTGGTAGTTTTTGAGTAAAATAAAAAATACACAACAATTGAAATAGTGATTACACATTAATTAACTTAAACGATTAAAACCAAATTAAAGGATTGGAATAGTTGATTACACTAATTTGACTACCTGATCAATGAAGGTAATTAATTTATATTATTGATCACTCATAGTTTAAACTTTACATCAGCCTATAAATTGAATAAAATTTTAGAAGGTTCAACCTGTGCTACAGCATTCCCACAGTAAATGAGTTTTTAAGAAGACTCGATGATAAATTGTTGTTCTTGATTTAAGTAGAGCAAGACAGCCTAATTGATTACCTTAATCAAAGTCAACCGTTTACAAGACAAACATTGTTAAAAATACATTCATGCTAACTTAAAATAGGAAAACATTTAAGTTAATATTGTGTTTCAAAATTAAATTAGCAATAAGGACAAACAGTTTATAGTGACACAAAAAATATGCATTAATATTGTTGTAATGTATCTTGTTAAAATACTGATCTTGGTTTTAAATTTTTACTGAGCAAGTTTACTAAATGAGAAAATGATGTATAATACTGCTGGATGACATAAAATTTAATTCATAAAGATGGAAGAAAACACAGTGGTTCTTTTGGTATAATTTTATCTTGAAATCTCCGCTAATACGAAAACGTGACATAAAATGCCAAATTATGTTATGACCTCCTTTTTACCCTCCAACTCATCAGGGCTGACCCCTCGAAGTGTCAGAGTTTGGTTGTGCATGGGAGGAGGGGGAGGGGTAACAAATAAGAGTCGGAGGGGTCAGTGAGAGAGGGGTAAGGGGGAGAGATAATCTGAGAGATTCTGAAACTGTGTCACTAACCCCATCGACACGTGACTGTTCGGCAAGTCTTGTAATAACTTTACAGCATTTTATAAGAAAATATTACTGTTAATATAAAATTCATTAACGATTGAGCATCCTATTTTTGATTAACCAGAGAAATAAACTTGGTGGATCATTGGTGGCTTATTTTCTAGCTTACTAATAAACCTTTTCAGTTGGAACTAAAAAGATGAAAACTGGAGAATAATTTAATTCTTAAGTGTTAAAGTCTTTTTTTCTTAAGTATAAAAATACTATGTGTGTGTTATTTTCTCTATGTATAAAAATAGTGTAGTAAGCGGGGTTTTTGTCAATGTGGTGGAACTTTCTTCTTTGTCCAATAAGCTATTGTTTTTATGACTTTTTATTGATTTTTTTTATAAATATGACTTATCTGGTAACTATATAAGTGATAAAATCTCCACAATGTCGTCTTCATTTTAAAATATTAACAATTTTGTTATAAAATTACTAAATTATATTGGAAATTGTCGTTCTTTCTAACTGGTGACCGGAGCGACGATGGACATGGTTTGGCCCTTAATAGTCCAAAATTGGTGATTTTGAAGCATTATGTGTTAAACAATTTCAGCCTAGTCCCTTGAAGCTGAGGGGGATTTTAGGAGGATGAGTCCCACCAAAGACAGTGGTCCCACACAACGGTAGCTGACGGTGTGCACAAATGTATTCACAACAAAAAAAGACCCCATACATAGCGAATTTCCAAATAAATGTGTATTTTTAATTACCAATTTAGCGTTTCTTTAACGACCAAATTGGATCGAGTTATGTCAATAAATAAATAAGCAAGGGTTTGTTGATTCTCAAAAGATTAAAAAATCCTATTTTTGGATTTTCTCCACAATCTGCTAATCCTAGTTGAAAATTCAAAATACTAAATTGTTTGTTTTGTCAAATCCTTTTAAATGGTTTCATACAAAAATGTTGAATTTTTTTTTTTTAATTGAGGTTCAAAAATGCCAAAAACCCTTTTTGACCCTTTTGAAACTCCATAAAACCTCGTTCCCATAACCCGATAACGCTGGTTCGCGAACTCATGAAAATATACCTGGTCCTACACCTTTATACTGAATTTAATCGAAATCGGAGGTCCCTGTCAAAATTTGTCAGTACCACAGAAA
>CM061531.1:782992-899828 GCA_030545055.2 Neoaliturus tenellus
GTCAAATTATGAGGATGGTCTTATGGATGAACTAGTATTCACTAGTGCGGACGTTAATCCCCACCAGGGAATATCGCATCCACAAGCCATCGCTCACAATTCGTGACCTCCAAGTACAGTAGCTGGATTACAGGACGTCGCCACCGTCCCAGTCGGGCCCATAGCGCATCACATACAAACCGTGGGCCTGTAACTGGAATTGCTTTTCCAAACCATAACAAATTTATCCCACATACATTATTATGAACACTCTACATGTACATATTGAGTTAATGATTAATCTGATCTAAATCAATTCAATAGACTAACCTAAAATAATTTACAGACAAACTCCTTTACTGGATAATTTTTGGGCAGTAGCAACCACCCCCGATTGGTGTATTAGTGTATAACGAATTGGTAGACTGGTTTATTTGAACAGCTATGGCATTCAAACATTTAAACGAAAATACTAGCACTTTTTATGAAATTTTAATTAGGGTATTCAAATTCTCTAGCCCTTAAAAAATACTAAATTGCCAAGAGTCAAAAATAAAAACTATAAATATCTGTTGGTTTACAGATTATTGTATATCTTTAGCATTTTTCATTCCGTTGAATATTGAAGGATTTGGCTGGAGAACTTACAAAGAATATTTTCTTATTTGTTTTGGAAAACCCCAACCTATGGTAAAGTTAATATAGTTGGAGACAAAAACAGTTACAGTATATAACTTATTTAAGCAAAAATTTTTTTTTTTATTTCAGTTAAAAATTTTTAATTTAAATTAACTAAAATAAATAACACAATTGAGGTGTAAAAATCGTGTAGCATGAACTCAAAACAACAAATTTTGGTTTCCGAAGATCTGAGAGAGCCTTCATTCAAACACAATATACAACACGATGGGCAGGAACGTGTAGCAGGTAGTCGTTTACTTTTTGAAGGCGTTACACAATAGGTGACCCTTTTAACTATATTACAGTACTTTTGAAGTGTTTTAAAATTTTATCACGAGGTAATTAGAAAAATTAACTTAAGTAAAACTTAAATAGTCGTAAATTAGTTGTTTAAAACCAAACTGACATTTTTGTTTGGAACTAGTTGGATGTAAGATTCATTGAAGGTCTCATAATTCTTCAGTTTTTGTGGCTTATGAGACATATGAATTATATCTACCGCTCAACTTTAGTTTAAGCTCAAGGCATTGACTACAACCAAGGCGAGGCCTATCAAATAAACTGTTGTGACTATAATGTATAACCAGAAGAAATAATATACAGTAATCAGAGGAAGTTTAAAGGTTCGCTTTAAGGAACACATTAGGTCTTTATACAAAACCATTACAACAAAGTCCAACTTGGCTGACTATCTTATAAATTCCGTGAATAGTTAATAATTACTAAGCTTTACAAAATAACATGTCCATTATTGAAAAAAGTAAGAATAGAAAGACTAATGTCAAAGAAGAAAATTACCAATAATTCTTGGTGGGCTATCAGCTGATAAATAAATAAATCAGTACACATTAGCTTAAAAGCTTATTGAAAATAGTATATTTCGTCACTAGTCCGGAAAGTGGTCGTTATCGGTGCAAGATCGAGTTTCAAGTACGAGGCGAAGCCGAGTATTTGAATTTGATCGAGCACCGATATACCACTTTCGGACGAGTTACGAACAGTACTTTTCATCATACCACCTTTAATAAATATACAGTTTGGATAAAAATTAATAAATTTTAACCTATATACCCCCTCTTACGTTGTTATTTATCTCGTATTTTAACTATTTACAACTAAACAATCAGCTGTTTGACATTTATATATTGGATTTCAACGATGTTTAAGTTACTGTAAGTACCAGGTTAACCGAGCCTTGCTCGTTTTTTTTATTCACTTTTGTTATAGTGTCAAGGTAAAAAAGCAATTAACTTTTCACCAACAACCAACTTTACCTCTTCACAGTTAACAGCTGTTTCAAAAAGTCTGCTTAACATTAATGTTTCTTTCTTTTTGTTTACATTTCGTTGTTATTTCGTTACCAAAATAGCAACCCATAAGACTAATGTTAAAAATTACAATTTTAAAACTTAAATTTAGACCAAATTCGATTTTTCCTGGGGTTGAGGCTGTTTCGAAACTTATTTTTGGGCTAAAACACTCTTTAATGCAAACTTTAAGCAAAATCTAACAGCTAGATTTCGAGATCGTGGAACACACATCCCTTCAGATATTCCTCGTACTATAGTATAGGATTTGCAGAATAGCAGCGCTAATGGTGTCAAACATTGGAAGTTTTTTTCCGGCCTAGTCCCGAAAACCACTGTTTCGAGGACTAGTCCAGAAAACTTTGTTTACCAACACGTTTATCCAACCCACCGGGAATCAACTACAGTACACTCTCGTTTATCGGACTCAGCGACATCGGAACTCCGCTTCATCGGAACTGAAAATCTGGATATTATTAATTTTTTTTTCTTACAAAATAAATAATTTTTTTCGTTTTAGCGCCTTCAATTTCCATTCGTTCTACCCGCACAACAGTGAAGTATCACATTTTGCATCAAACGTCATCAGGCGTTTTTCGTAATTTGTACCCATCGATGTGATTTACGAGGCCGTGGAGTATTCGCACAAAAATAGAAGGAGGAAGGGGGCAGGAAGTGAACATCCGTTTCGACCGCTTTCAGTCTGTCTTGCGTCGCGACTGCACCTGTTACGTGGAAGTCAGTTGATTGCTGGAATATGGGTAGAATATGAATATGGAATATGAGAATAAAGATTTTGGATCTTTATTTGCTGCGTTGTTCTTATTCCTATAGGTTCATAGTTACCATGTTCAAAGTTTAAGTGCCTTATTTTCATAAAAACTCTTGTGTTATTAAAAACAAGAGTGAATACAATCACGATAGGTCACCGTACGGGCGGAAATGACTCACGACGGACTCCGCTTCATCGGAATTTTTTGACATCCGAACCGGCCGTCCGCCACATTAGTTCCGATGAACGAGAGTGTACTGTAGTTTCGATCACAGCTGACTGTTCGAAAACAACGTTTATCACAATGGTATGATGAAAAATAATTTTTCATCTATAGGAATTTTTCATGTATGTTAAAATTGATAACAAACTACGTTTTATAATGATAAGTTATAACTGTCGTTGTGCAGTGAGAACATCGACGTGAAAAGTGCCCTGCAAGAGGACATTCCCTCCACTTCAATATAGGCCTAAGATAACCCTCTAGCAGATTCTCTTACTCAATATTATACAGCATTATTTAAAAGAATTGAAAAGTTTACAGTTGATGAAACACAACGCATAATAGTCGTCTCGTCTGCCTTGTGTCTGGGCCTTATGAATAGGGGAGGCGACAGAAAAAAAATGAAGAATGGTCAGCGACGTGGCCGTTTTCTTTTTTCTACTCCAGGTGGGGTGATGTATGAGGGTAGGCAGCAGGCACGTGCCTCAACAATTCACACCTGGGCAACCTCCCCCCCCCCCACACCCCAACATGAGGCAATCCTACATTCCCCCGCCCCTCACAGATAAGAATGGGGAGGGCTCCATATGATCACGTTTCTGCATTATTTTTTTTTTATAAACTTGTAAATTCTCCTAATTATAAACTAATTAAACTATTAGAAGTTATCATCGGGTGCTTTTCTCGCTGTATCTTTTTTACTCTTGTCCAAGATTGAAAACGTGATATTTTGAAGTCTTAGGTTGTATTTTTAATCTCGATGGAGTTCAAAACAGCCAAGGCACATTCATAACATGAACTAAGGCCTTCATGCATATGTATAAATTCTCTTTAAATATTGACCTACCATACATACTGTATTTATATCAAGTAAAATATTCACATTTCCAGTTAATAACATTTTTGTTAAAATTGGTTTAGAGTATTGGAAGGGAAAATAATTAATTATTGTATGTCATCTCTTCTGGTCCCATCAAAATATACAACCCCATACAACTCTGGTGAAAGCCTGCTATGACTGTAGTATGAAAAATAAATAGGGTTTCACAATCTTTTATTCAATAAAAAGTTTTTTTTAACCCCCACCTTAAAAAAAACTGAAGGAAAATGAACGTTTAGAAAAATTAATATACATTGTTTGAGAATTTTGCATTACATAATAATATTTTACCGAATTTAGTCACTCAGCACTTTCCAGTGTTTTATAAGATTGGGTCAAATTACTTCTCCCCTGGTCCACCCTTGAAGAAATTTCTGTAATTTTTATTCTATTACAGTAAACCTGGTGTAAGATGTCAACTTTAATATTACACTATACAAAGACCATTGGAGACAAATAAATAGTCAGTTCTTTTTTTGAACAAGAAATAGCAAGCTAATCTGACCACACTTAAAAAATAATGAAAATTCATCAGATCTCCAACTATTGACTTCTACAGCGACGCATAAAAAGCCAAAATCCAAAAACCTTTACGACGGCCCCAGCGGCCACAGACTCTTGCAGATCTGCCCGGTTCTGCAGTGTAGTGTGGGTGTCTAATGTGGGGGGGGGGGCTGACCACCAGGGGGGCCGGGGGGGCAGGAGCGGGAGCGGCTTTCGCACTTCTCAGTCTCAGTCAGTCTCTGGCCGCGGTAGTGTGTGTGGTTCGGTCGTTCTTGGATAGTCCATCCCTAGATTGTGAGTACCCTTCCACTGTGTGGCACTAATTAATATTTTGACTATTATCTTAATTGGTATTTAAGTTCTAATTTAGTTTTTAGTTGAAAGTTTTCACCGGCCGCCCGCACTTGGTAACATACTGCACCGAGGCGCGCAACCTTCCAAGGCTGACTGTTGCAATGTGTTTACAGGCGTTGCGCTATCTTGTAGATCTTGTTTTAGCGCTTATTGTAGTGGTTGTTAAAGTTTGTTCTTCATCCATCTTGTTATTTAAATTACAAATTAATAACTAATTTTGTAATTTAAAAACTAATGTTTGATTTTTAAAATCCGTTCAGCCGGAGCTCGAAGTTAATGTAACTACGTTAGTTTTTCTATGATAATATTGCAATAATAACTTTGGGTTAACTTTGTTACAAAACTGTAGTATAAAGATAGATATTTTGCAACATAAAATACCTTGTAGAACTATTTAAAAAAAAATTAGGCCTAGTTTAGAAAAGCCAGTAACATTAACTTTAGCCCTACACGTTTTCATTATATGCCTTAAAATATTTTAAGAATTGTGAACAAAACGTAATATTTAGCAGTAAGTGCCACGACAACTATTTGGAAACGAACAAGTTAAAAATAAAGTAAACCTTCAGTGGATTCAAAAAAGGCTACATTATTTTACTTTGATCACATACACAAGTTGAATGTCATAAGTTTACTGCGACTTTCATTATGACTCTTGGGACTGAATGATTAATGGCACACGAGTAGATAGGATAACAACATAACACTAAATTGATAGGTGAGGATAATACTTAATTGTTTTCCTATTTAAAGGGAATAACAATTATGAAGTTGCAATGAATATTGAAGAAGAGGATTGAGAATAGGTATGTCAAAATGTACGAAAGGATGTAGAATTAATCTAAACGTCTTCTTTATTCCAACCGTATGGTATAATCGACTTAGAGATGAGTGCTTATGGCCCCCATAACAGCTCCAATTTGTACAACGTCATTAAATCAAAAGCATCTAGTAGTTTATTCATGAGATAAAATATGCCCTGAGAACGGGAAAACACAAAAAAGTGTTTGAACAGCGCATTAAAGATTAGCTACAAGTCAATCAAGATGCACGCAATTCACGTTCAGACGTATACAAACAGTATATGCTTAAGATCGTTAAACTTCTTTACTTGATGAACCACATACAAAATACATAGTTCAACCTAACACATAGGATATCGCTTACACCAGACGAGGAATTTAAATTGCATCTATGTAAATATAGGGTGGAAAAAAGTCTGGAAACGATTTAATATTTTTTAAAGTACTTGAGTAACAAAACTAAAACTTTGCAATTTGGTTTCAAGTGACGAAGACTACTTCCTAAACTACTTATTGTCCTTGGACCTCCAAAATGGGGGCGGTCTACAAGAAGTCAGAAGAAAATCTTAAATGTAAGCATACGTTAATATGTACATAAAATAAAAGGTCTTTAAGAATAGAGAATAATGCCGCAAACCCAACCTCAACTGGATGACCAGGGCGATCAAACTTTATTGCTGAAAACAACAAATGCAATAACTAACGATCCGCTCGACCTTTTGAGGTCGGGTTTGTAACAAATTGATGTTCAGAATGCAAAGACCTTTAAAATTATGTATCATATGACGTACGCCAATGAGGTTTTTCCCAAAACTTCCTTTAGGGACGTCCTTAGTGGAGGTCGTTAGAGAAACTGCATTGTGCTACGTCATATGATACATCATTTTAAGGACTTTGCATTCTGAGAAATTTGCCACAAACCCGACCTCAAAAGGTCGAGTGGATCGGGAGTTATTGCATTTTTTGTTTTCAGCAATATGATTTTAATGCAAAGTTTGATCGTATGCCATCTTTGACTCGGTCATCCATTTGAGGTCGGGGTTGCGGCATTGTTGTCTATTCTTAAATACCTTTAATGTGATGTCCAGCACATTGACTTATGATTACTTTAAAGATTGTCCTCTGACTCCTTGTGGACCGTCCCCCCTTAGAGGTTCAAGGACAATAAGTAGGCCTAGTTAAGGAAGAAGACTTTGTCACTCAAAACCAATTTGCAAGGTTTTTGGTTTTATAATTTAAATACTTTTAAAGATATCATATCGTTTCCAGACTTTTTCCCACCATGTATATATTAACCAGGCACACAAACACGCTACAAACATTCCCAATGGATAAAAGCATTGTGCTTGGTTGTTAGAAGTATCATACCAATAATTGCCTTAAAATAGCTAAAATTATAAAACCGTCAAAAAACTTTCAAAATTAAGAAATGCTAAGCTAATATGCTAATGCATGCGGTAAAACAAATACTGAAAGCGTCCTCGACTCCGAGCTCAAGACGACCTTCGCAAGATAATTGGTGGTTGCGAGACGTCCAGCTGGTGGCCTTATATCAGCTGATTACAAACAAACAGCTGTGAACACCGACCAAACACCGCAGAAGCGAGCTCCATTGTTGCCGGACCAAAGACCGCCAAACTGACATGGCCAGTGAAGCCCGTGTTGTTACTAGTGACAGCCGAGAGGAACTGATACTTTTTTGCAACTGTTGCCAAGGAGATGATTGATAAGGAGAAATAGGACGATTAATTTAAACACACCTGTTACACGTTGTGCAACTCTGCCGGTTTGACGGAGAATGCCTTATCGTGTGTGTGCTGATTGTAATTATTACCTACCAGATGTTTCTAGAACTTGGTCGGTTCAGTTATTTAACAATTAGCGAAGTAGATCAAACCAGTTTGTATTTGTGTATTATAAAAATAGTATGATACTAAATAATTGAAAATATATGATGCACCATCTCCGATTCTGTTATTCTGCCGTGATTGAAGTACAGTATAAATAATCCAAGAGTGCGCGAACCACGTGTAAGTCCTAGAGTGCGTACAGATTCTAGTTGAATACTTATAGTTGAGACTTCTAGTTGAATGCGTAAGGCATTCTTTACTCTGTGATACTATACTCACAATACAATACTGGAAAATTAATTTATATTTGTTTCCATTGTAAGTTATAAATTTTCCACTCATGAATTCTGAGGCCATAGCCTACTCTGTTTATCATCCTACCTAAAACATAACTATTTACCTTTACTTCTGCTTGCTTTAGAAGGGAAACACGTGAACTTATAACTAAAATTTTTACTCCTAAATTCGAAGTGTGAAGGTTTTACTTGACAAGTAGTGGAGTAAAAATTTTATTTCTTTACTTTACACATACAATGGAATGTAGTGGTTTGCCCTTTGCCGTTTACGTATAGAAATCCAGTTCGTACTCCCCGTTCCCCAGATTGGCCAAACAATCATTTCGGGACTCCCAACAAAGTTAAAATTATTTACCCATAAAGATAACGCTAACGCACATATTTATCCTAATGTCCCAATCCTCTATCTCCATTATTTGCAACACCCTAATCTCCCTTAAAAACAATGAAACCAAAATCTCAACAATGTATCAAAGAAAAATCAAATTAATGCTAGGCGATGAGATAAGTGATTTTACGGTCATGTGGGCGCTGGTCACGTGGTCAGAAATGAGCCAATGGCAGTAAACCTACGACCCACAACCCCATAAACTGACGATGACTTAATCAGAAGGCGCGGCCCGCCATATGTTTCTTGATCGTTTACATATTATTTAACTCTTCCCACCACCGTATAGATTATATTTTACGGCCCTTCAATAAGGTCGGACAATTAACTTCAACTTAATCACTGCATGGCTAAGTCACTTGTCGTAAATATCTCACGATCGTTAATATTATTTGATCTCTAATGGTTTGTATGATGAATTATCTCTGTTGAATAATTGTTGTTATGAATATGTAACAAGTCTTGGTTTGGGATTGGTAAATTGAATTCAGTATATTTTTTGTGGTTAATAGATATTCTTGAAAGTTTGATTATGAAACATTGCCTACATTTACTTAAAATATCTTAATATATTATTGCCAACAATCATGCAATAATATACTATCCAACATTGCATTTTGTGCCATAGTGGTTTTACGCTACCTTTTATAAGTTTACAGGTAGCGCTTAGTTTTGTAATTTTTTTGTTTGTTCACCTCTTGACAGTTAGGCTGTGTATAGGATGTGTAGTAGCCTATATTATTAAGTGTGGTTTAAAGGGGGCTCTAGTTACACCAAACACGAGCCGTGCTTATTGGAGTGTTTGTCACGTATCTGTATTGGGAATTTGAATTATTTAAGTTTGTGAGGACGCGGGTTCTCTTCTTGCAATATTGAAAAACGAGTACATGAAAAAAGAACAATGAACTAAAAATAATATATAAAAATATAAAGCAGCATAACTTCTTGACAACTAAAAAACACGTAATTTATGCGTAAACGACGTCACAAAGTCCACCACATGCAATTCTCAACCCACAAATAAGCGTATTACCTAGAGGAGAAATACAGTAAGCTAAAAATTACCAATCGCAAGTTGCTCACAAGTTGGCAAGTGAATATGGGTTCCCTTCTGGATCTAAACTTTTCTCGATGTACCTAAAGACGGATTTCGGAATCTGTCACAAAGGTAACTCTGATCCGCGGTAACTGATTATCTAAACTAACCCGACCTATCGTAAATATTATAATTTTAATTACCGTGGAATAAGATTTCCGATCAGAAAAGTAAATAACCTTTCCAGAACGCCTCCCGATGTCGTTGACCGGGTCAAATATTAGCCGCTGTCCCGCTGGTATAATTTGTTACGACTAAACTACGTCGATAACGATTTTATTTTATTTTTAAAACGTTCCATTGCAATCGTCGGCGGCGCAGTCCCGCTAGTGGCTAGTGTGCTCAGAGACCCTAACGCACGAGTGCGCCGACGCCTTGGCAGCGCACGCGCATCAGATGCCGTATGGTTCTGGGTGCTCGAGTCCCGCTAAACATCTCAACCTTGACATTTGCCTGTTCCGCCGCCGCCGCGCCGCAGCCACGGTACAATGAACCGCGCATCCTCTGCCCCCCAGGCTTTGTTCACCGAATTTCTATCATTGTAGCGGTTCTCTGGTCCCGGAATGCCCGCCAGATTGGGTTTCACTGAGTTATTGATTGGAAATGTTTGGTTATCGGACATCAATGATGGGAATAGATACAACCGTTTTCGGTATGATCATTGACTACATATAACTACAACGTAAATAGCCACTTCCTATAAAGTAGCTGTTTGAAACCAATTTGTGATGGAGGGGTATGTGTTGCGGTGATCATGATATAATGCCTAAATCAGTTCAACATCTCTTTTTAGCCCTACAGGATCATATGGCGTTTGGATTCAGGTTGTGATTATATTATTTCGTACTCGGTTAAGGTCAGCTATAAACGATACCACCGATTGCGGCGACTTAAGCTTGGTGTAAAAGAAGCAGGTTTAAATTTCGGTGCTACACATTAAAGATGGTTCTTTGTCCATGTATATTGTAACTGGCAATTGTCAATGCTAGAACCGAAGAAAGGCCAAATGGTATTCCGGTCCACACAAAATTCAACATTTTATAACAAATATTCCTATAACAGTATTGGTTACAATGGAATTTTTAGAACCTATTTTTCCACAACAATCAGGTTGTTATAGAATGAATCTATACAGGGTGTTTCCAAACAACCTGGAAATATTTTGTGTGTATATTCCTTAGGTCAAGACAATCACAAAACATCATACAAACATGGGTCTAAAATTCTTTGTTAAGCCGCTAGCCGCCATTTTGTATTTTACACATAATAATTTTTATTTACGAAACGGATAGCTGTATCAACTTCATATTTGACACAAACCTTTATCCTAAACATGTTCATTTCCAGGAAAAAAATAAATTTTTTCCGCTTTGTATTTTCGAAATGGCGGCCATTTTAAATTTTCAAACTCAAATATCTCAGAAACGGCAACTTTTATAAAAATTTTACAAGAGACAAAAAAGTTGACAAATTTAATTATCTAACCAATGGTACCAAGTTTGTAAGGATCTAACAACAAATAACGGAGTTATTGCGATTTTTCTTCATAAAAACATTGATTTTGCATTGAATTTAATGCAAATAAGGCCATTTTAACAGCAGTTGATACAGCTATCCGTTACGTAAATAAAAATTATTATGTGTAAAATACAAAATGGCGGCTAGCGGCTTAACAAAGAATTTTAGACCTATGTTTGTATGATGTTTTGAGATTGTCTTGACCTAAGGAATATACACACAAAATATTTCCAGGTTGTTTGGAAACACCCTGTATAAATACATAGCAATAACTTCGCGTTATCTGGATGCAAAATACTAATAGAATTAGGAGTAGAAACAGTCAAGAGTGGAAAATACTGCAGCAAGCTATAATCAGCAGGGACCTAAAATTCGCGTTTGTTTCGCACCAATGATCAAGGTTCATTGGGCTATTTAATACTTTTTTAACCGTTGTTCTTTCATTGGATGAGGAGATTACTTTTCCAATGAAGAACCAGGCGATAAACTAGTTTTTCTCTTGTCTTTATCGCCAATTATCTGTGAATAAAATAAATATTACTTACAATACCGTATAAATAAAGGATTTGTTTAAAGATGTCCATAACAATGTAGAATTACATATCAAATGGTGCATGAGATGTTTTATTAATAATAATATACTTACATTGTTTAGTTAATATTCTCGATGGAGGGTTTTCATGGTTGTCATTTTAACACTATTACATATTTTTGAAGTTCCCTAACTTGCTTTGAGTTTCATTAGTAACGAAATAGTCCAGTGTTCAGCTAATTAATAGCCTTCATAATTAACTCCTTTAAATCATTTCACTTCATAACCGTAACCGACCGTCAAGAACAAGCGGGAAAAACTGCTATAAAGCTCTTGCGACGCCGATTAAGTTACATCATCGTTAGTACCAACCTAAGTGATCGTAAAAGTCACAGGAACATGTAGACGCTTGTAGTGACGAAGGGGGCGATTAAATATGTCACGTGGAAGATGGATTGAGGTTGGAACAGCGGACAGCTGATAACGGACGGACGCGTGGGCTGATAACGCCTTGGCGGGAAATGATTAATTAACAGCTGATCGTAATTAATACGAGACAAGGTCGCCATCTTGCGGCGGCGGCGCGAAGCTTGAAAGGAACCCGCAACAATGTTAACAGGTGCGCTGTTGATTTGTTGAGATTTCTTCATATAGGCTATAAGGTTGAAGCACAGAAAGTAATTGAAGTCAGGGAACAGAAAGAACCGAGTTAAAATTGATCATAACATTAAAGTTGAAATATTTTGTCCCCCATTTTTATTACAAGTACCAGGGGGACCGAGCTTAAGCTCGGTAAAATTATTACTTTAGTTTTCACACAAAGCTCGTTCGCTCCGCTCACTCGCCCTCTTCCATTTTAAAGACGAGCTCGTTCGCTTCGCTCACTCGCCAAGTTACCGGTTAAAGATGTAACACATTGGTTTATATCTACAGTTATCAGCTGATTTTTGTTCAATTAATAAAATCTCCATAAGGATAACATGGAAACTTTGAAGGGCTCTAGCGCGAAAACCGGATTTTTCTCAGCTATGGGACCAACTCCAATCGATTTCTGGTGGCCAAAACCCCCATATTCAATCAAAAACCCAAAAATCCTTGGAGCGAAAAAAAACTTTGCCCGGACAAACGGAGCTTGTTTTAGAGTATAAGATAAGATAAGATAAGAATAAGATTAAGAAGCTAAAAACTATTAAATTCCTAAACAAAACTATATTAAATTAAGGAAATTAATGTATGATACATATTTCGTAATCATTTTATAAGTAGGCCTACTGTTATTATACCGAATAACGTGTTTCCATATCGAACAACAATTTGAATAGATATCACTTTCACCGCTTAAGGTATGATAAAATAATTTTGAATCAAATTCAATCAAACCTAGTACATTATAACGTGAAACAGACGCAAAATGCATTTCGATTAAGAGGATGGAAAGTGCAATACTTGCTTTTAACGGGGCAACATTGTTTTTCAGGTACACAAGAAAATATAAAACTTTAAACCCATCCAAGAGCCATAAAATGAAATTTACCATAAATCGATTAGCGTTCTGCCTCTGTCATTGTTCATTGTCTAACTGTTGCCAACCAAATTTCCATAAAACTACAGTATTTTGCAGTGGATCCGGTGACAGACCCTGCTCGTGATGAAAAAAATTTAATATCACAGACAGTTTTTACACGTAATTTTCCCGTGGTTATATTTCAGAGCACATTATCGTCGCTCAGCTGCGCCGCGCCGGCGCGGAGTTCCAATAATCAGCTAAAAATAGTTCCAATAATCAGTATGCGCATGCGCACCAGCTGCTACGTGAACCAGTTGCAAATGCGGTCGCAACTGGTTCAATCATAGGAAAAACGTGTCTCGGCACTTATCATACTTGACTACGACTTTGACTGATTAATTAGCATAGGCAAAAACTATTTTTTCTCTAATTCGTTTAATTTAGTGAGACTGATATGCAGTCAAGCATAATTTAATTAAAACTGGTTGAGGAGGTCATATGTAACTGAAGAATCTCGCCCTTGAGAATAGAGCAAAGATTTTCAGGGTTTTGATTTTAATAAGAAAAAATCATAAAAAAGTTACAAGAGTCTTCACAGCTTAGAGAGCAATTTAATTGCGAATTGAATTCCAAATGTGTTACTTCTTTAGGAATATTTCCGTGCAGCAATCGGCCTAGTATGTGACAGAGTGTGAAAAGAAAGGGTGAATAGACGATCTACTCCACACAGCACCTTAATTTGTTTTAAAACATTCGCACAGCATTAAAAAACTGAGTCGAGTTTCCTTAATGGGGAGGTAATACGCTCGGAATAATACTTTAAGAGTTTTCAAATCTTATATACATTACACAAGTATTTTGTAGCAATGTTAGGGGTGCAATTCTTTAATTAAAATCCTATAAAACACGATGATATAAGTTATCGAAGTAGACCTTATTGTTGTATTTTCAAAAGACGGTTCACTCGTCCTTGAATCGTTTCGACACTAAACTATTACTTTCCATCGTCCATAGTACAGTAATGGTTCGCCAAATGAGTCTATAGTGACATATTCTCCCGCGCCTGAATGGGAGAGTCGGTTTTGTAGACACAGTATCAAAATGTGATTCATATCTAGGTCTTTATACGTCCCACGGTCAGAAAGCGTGGTGGAGGCGGTGTAATGGTAATGTCAGTCCTATTCTTGTGGGGGCTTCAGGTCTGTTCATATTGAAATATAACGTAAAGGTGAAGGAACTTTCGCGAAACATATTAGATGCACAGGCAATTTGATGTTTGTTTGAACTATTTCTCATTTTAGTGACCTAATATTGACGGATGCTAATTAATGAAACTGTGCTACTAAATACTAGTACTTACCTCAAAGATGAATCTATAGAGCAGTTAGCTCTATTTAGAGTTTTTTACAATTGAGTCTTTTTTATTGTATGTAGATTTTAGAATGTTTTTACTGGCATTCGGGACCATACAAAACTGTTTTAAAGTTTAAAGTCTTGTTTCTAATTACATAAAACCGCAAAAATATGATTATTTTAAAATTAGGGTATAGACTTTTAAAAACGCGTTTATGCTTTGACCTAGGCCTAAATGCAATTTAAGGTAAATTTTGTAAGAAGGGGGATAATAACAAAATTGAAAGCTATAAATTTTTCAATTTCTATGACTATGAGATTGATCTGGAAAGCTTTGACGTAGGCTATAAACATAAACATAGCATTTGGGATTCCCTCATCACTCTAGGCTGCAGTATATTTTTTTGCAATTTAAGTGGCTTAGAAATTTATTAAAATAATTTTGGGATGATCAATATTGAAATATTTTTGAATCAGGTGTTTATCTTATGGGCCTCATATGTGTATTGAATGGTTTTTACTTCAAAGATAATTCTATAGAGCACAGTTAGGCTTATTGGGAATTTTCTAGAATTTTCTTTTATCATTTAGGATACAGAATTTTACAAATTTTGTAGATGTAGTAGACATTCATGCATGATATAAATCAATTAGGGTAGGCCTACTGAGTCCTCGGTGTTCAATAATTTTAAACGTTCGATTATGTATCGACAGTTGTTTCCGGAACGAGATGACATCTTGTATTGTATCGATTACATTGCAATTTCACTTCTGTCAACGTCACTTTCGACCTCCGGTTCCTAGGCCGAAGTCGCTTTCACTTTCTGCCATTCTGCTTGTTGGTTTGGCAGGTTATTTGTTCTTACAATTAATAGTCCTTATAAGGTGCTCCTGAACAAGGAGCTGTAGTAAATAAAATTATAGGTTCGAAGTTATAACGGTTATGGAGATAATCGAATTGAGAAGCGGATATGGCCAATAAAGCAGCACATAATACTGAACTGGCAATCATGAAACTGACAGGATGGTAAAATACATAAATCAATCAAACATTGATAAATATTAAAATAAAAATACTGTAATAACATCAAGAAGTCTTTGGCAGATTTAAACATAACACCTACAAATCTTCTTCAAAGAAATTAAGAAAAATTGAATTCAAATACAAGTTAGTAAAGGGATATAGTAACTCTTTTTGTCTAAGGTCTTTATTATCTAGTGGATTTTAAATAAACAGCCCACATTAACTTATTTGCGAATATTGGGATATAGTATACAAAATGACGTTATAAACCGTTGTTTTATTTTTTATACAATGTTAATTAAAAATTTTGTCTCTTCCCAAGGAACGTTAGAAACTTCTTGAATATTGGTTATGTTTTTAGCTTAGGCCTAATTAAAGAAGAAATGCATTTTTGATGTCGCATTTCCACTACAAATATTTTTATTAAATAGCAATCATCTGAAAATAAAATTTTTATTGAAATTGTTTTACTATAAGGTATTTTTACCTACTTTAAAATTTGTCCCGTGGACCTCCTTCCTCTAAGTAACGTTACACCATTTAATGCTGATAATTATTTTGACAGTCGGCGATCACCATTGTTGTTAGGCCTATGTGTTAAGAGTCATCTTCACCCCATGGCCAGTAGCCCATTGTTGCGCAGTCGGCAATGTTAATCATACGGCTTTTATGCTAAAACATGTCTTATATTCCCCTGTTTCGGACGCCGTTTTTCAACCGATTTTCATGAAACTCGGTAAGTGTTTAGTTGAATAGTTATTTTATGCTTCTCATACCTCGAAATTTAGAAAATCTAACAAATATTACTCTCTGTGACGTTGCAAAGTAACTCGATTTTCCCTAGTAATATTTGTTAAACTTTCAAAATTTAGAGGTATGAGAAGGCTAATATAACTATTCAACTAAACACTTACCAAGTCTAAAGAAAATCGGTTGGGAAATGGCGTCCGAAACAGGGGAATAAAATACCATGTTTTGCATTAAAAGCCGTATGGTTAACATTTTCGACTGCGCAACAATGGGCTATTGGCCAAAGGTGAAGATGACTCTTAACAAATATAAATGGATTTATAATCCCTCCTCCCCAAAAAAATAAGATAAAAAATGAACTCCCAAACAACGATTGAGTACTACTTGTAAGCTTAGCTTCCATGACCCTGTTTCATAATTTCATAACGTCTGATATCGCCGATCTATACGTGGCTGGCCCATTGCCCTCTATACTGTGTCCACCGCCGCCGTCCTGCATACCAATCATAGGGCCATTGGTAGTCAGGCTGTGACAACCGAATCAAGATTGGACAGGGGAATTTCATTCGCATTGCATCCACGCACTTTTCATTCCCGTGGTGTTAAACTCCTATCAAACTGACACTTCTGGGAACTTATTATTTTGTTGAAACACAATATTGTACAACGCAAGTTACATACATGGGTGGTTAAACTTTTAACGATGTTAAGAGCGAAAAATTTCCAAGTCTTCACAAAAATAGTCCAGATATGATATTGCATTTGCCAACATAACTATAAATAAACGTATACAAAACAAGTGACATATAGAGATCACAATTTTTAATGACGATAAAATATAAAATTGTTGTTAGTATTAATATTAATGTATATGCCTGTAGTAATTTTATGGAATATATTTATTTGTAGTACTGGTAATCAACCTAGCTAGACGATATCAGTATAGAAATGGTTGGTCAACTTTTTTTGTTGACAATGAAAGGCGGATGTCCAACTTTTCCCCTCAACAACCACGTTTATAAATTTGAAAGAAAAAGACCTTTACATAGTTGAAAAAATAAGAGTTAAAGGTATTTCTAGGTTTTATTCGGCATTGGGTTTGCATTACCTGAAACCATGCCGTTTATGGTGCAATATGATATTTTACTAAGTAAAATTAACTTAAAATATTAAAACATTTATGTGAAGATCCCGATGTCCTAAAATTCTCACACAAAACAACTCAATATTAGACCCCATAATCAATACAGCACAATCCACCATAACGACAGCGTTGTCTTGTTCAAAGCGACAGTGGCGCGGCGCGGCGGCGGCTCTGCGCGACTCGGCGTGAACTGCGCACGCTCAGTGTCCGCGCCTGCGCACAAGGTCCGCGCCACTACAGGGTGTGACGAAACGTAAGGAGTGGCGAACCTTGCGCCGGGCCTCGGGTTGCGGGTTTCATCACTCGATATTATCTTGAACCCAGCCAAGGACGGCGATATGTAAACCGATATAATTGGGCGCGAAGATTATTTTTTGGGAAAGGCGGATGTTTTATTGCATTTAGTTGTTCAAGGTTTGTACGGTTTTTTGTTCGATATCAGTAAATTAAGGCTCTCCAGTAACTGGTGCCTGGAAGGAAACAGCGCACAATGGTTTTGGTAACAGCAGAATAAATCATCTCATTTTATTTATTTATTTTCATTTATCATTTTAGAAGCACAAATTAGTATTGAATTGGTCTATTCTCTTATTGTTTGGAACAGTGCAGCAACGTAAATATTACTGTAATTGTTTACCCAAATGTTCGAAACTTACCATGTGCATGATTTTAAATATACCCTCTGTTCGTATTACGGCGCCTTGTTCGGTTCTTATGTATTAAGGTTTATATGAGTGTGTTTTACATTTATTATGCTTGAATAATCCATAAAACTAAAAGGAGAGTGAGATTTCTACTACACTACGGCTCTCCCCCAGACTTGGTCTAATACGATCCAAGCAAAGATCAATATTCTATGTGGACGGGGAAAGATTTCTGTTTAACTTTTTATTTCATTCCAAGCATCTCGGTACTTCTGAATACACACAAAACACATCTAAAAATTAGAATTTCACCTAAAATAAAATAGCCATGTAATAGAAATAACGACTTAAATTACTTGGTTGATAACAAATGTGTGTTTTATGCATCTAAACGAAAGTTAATAATATTAGTATCGCACAAATGGCTCTATTGTCCTAGCAAAATTAGTAGGCAAGTAACAGAGAGACATCATTAGGTTTTAACCTCAATTCTATCCAAAACCGGATGAAGCCCAAGTGACAAATGTGCTCCATTACAAGCGTGTCCAAAAGCACCATAGTTCATCTAGAGAGTCATACCCTAATGTCTGATTGTCTCATTAGAGGTTTGGGAGAGCAAAATCTCATAGTGAGAAGAAAGTTGATTGGAGTAGAAAAAACAAATAGATTGAAGTCGTAATCGACAGCCTTGAGAACTGCAGAAGTAATAGTCACTCATCGTAATATCAAGTAACTGTTCTGATAAATGCTTCCTAGCAGGTAATTGTTTACTGGAAACTGTAATTCGTGCAAAAACTGAAATTACAGGAAGTTTCCAATCGGAACTTAATATTTATCGATCGAAACACTTGAGTTACTGAGTGATAATTTGTAGTTTTGTGTTTAATGTTGTTGGTTAGGAAATATTAACGCAAAAAAGTGACATTTAAAATACTTTTGCGAACGTTATAGACGCGTAATTGGAAATGACTCGTTTCAGTTGCCAATTATAATTATTTCAACAAAACCTAACGTATGATATATAAGCCTACCTGAAAATTATATATATATATTGTATTTTAATTTAATAGAAGTGTTACATTATTGGTAGTAGAAAAATCCAACTACAGTAGTGCTTTTAATTGACCTCAGAATACATATCGATGAACTTAATTAATTATACCTTAAGACAACAATATTGTTTCAAAGCACAATAGTGCGGAATAGTTAGCTTACTCATTTTTTTACAAAGAATAATCTAAATTGCACAGTTTGTCAGTATGACTTACCTTTCACGTTTGACCATATTGTCTCAGTTGAGTGTGTCATGTTTATCAAAACCTCGAAATATTCCAAAGTACTTAATACAGAAGATAATCTTCTATAAACCAGTGATAACCGCCCCATTTCACTTTTGTCTGAATTTTCTTTAATCTATAGTAATCACACTTACTGACCTTTTTACTGCTATATTTTCTATTTGAATTTTTGACCACGAGGATAAATACATCGAGAACTACAAAATGCATTGCAAACTGGGTTGCAAATGAAGTTTAAAAATAAGAAATAAGAAATTACCATCCAATGCCACTGTTAACAGATTTCTCAAAAATCTATTCCCACATTTATTGGATTTCTTACTTTTTCCTCTTGAATTTCGGAACTGCGAAGAGAACTGCAGCGCATGGCGGATCCCCTGGCTGCAACTGCAGCAGACAAACACGTTCTATTTGAATATAAAACGGTCCGCGACTTAACATGGCGAGGTCGACGTCCGCGGCCAAGGCCGGTGCGGTTGGTGCGACAGCCGCTGAGGTCGCTATCCGCACATCACGGCGCTCGTTACCCGCAACAATAACTGTCCAGGATGAACTGTGACCCTGGACGGCGGCGATCAAAGCGGAGCGAAGATGATGATGAAGGATGAAGTGGGAGTTGAAGAAGAGCGCGGGGTTGAGATAAAGAAGAACGATGTGGGAGAGGGAATGGGGAAAATGAAGAAAAGAAAGATGGAGATGAAATCCTGTGGAAAGGAAAAGGAAAAGGGAAAAAGAAAAAAGCTGAAATAAGTGGGAGTGGAGGAGAAAACGTTTGAAGGGAAGAAGATAAGGATTCTTCTACCAGAGACTATAAGGTTGAAAGTAAGATTAGGGAATCTATTGGGAAATCCGTAAAAAGGAACTTAGCAAGTGTGAGAGAAGAAAGATAATTTCCAAAATGTAAAAAAAAACCTCGAAAGAAATTGGGTGATAACATTGATACGAACGTATTTAAAAACTAATTTACAAGCATGGGAGGGGAAAGAAATGCCGAACTTCTAGCACAGAAACTATTTTTAGAGCATGGAATTGAAAGATAAAAAACCGTGCATGAATTAGTTACAAAGGAGGTTAGAGGAATTGCGAGTCACAAGTGTTGCGAGTAAAAATGGTTCAACTGATTATAGAGTCTCTTAGAAAATGCTTAAACTTGGAAATTTATTTAAAAAAGCAATTTTTACTGGACCCCTTTAATAGTTTTGACACTCGGTTTTTTTTCTCACACTTCAATTTGAATTTGACCACAATTATAATAACTGAATTTGTCGATAATTAATTGATTAATATTCAACAACGACATTCTTTTAATTTTTGTTTTCCGCGTCAACGAAGTCAACTACTTTGGTCGGTGTGTGTCCCTTAATGTCATGTAATAACACTGTTTCCATATAATTCTGCACACATTATTACAGTATCATGTGTTTATTAACTTTAGGTGGCAACTTGATTAAAAAACAAACAAATTTTTTTCCATAACGCTGTTAAACTAACTTCAAATATTCTTAAAACATAAAAGAGACGTTGGTATCTTCCGGTCTACGTTGACAGTGCTACTCCTGGCAAAAGAGTATTACAGTGTACAAACTTATCCCAATGACATAATCTGTGTGCTACATACGAGTAGCTATATTTTATTTTTTAAGATCATAAGCACAATTTTTGAGTATTTTTGTTTTAGTAGTCTTAAACATTGATACAATTTGTATATGACCTATTGTCAAAGATATGTGCTTAGTCTAAATGACAATAAAAGATTTTACTGATCGGTTCTGTGTACACCGTGTTATTACAAGGTGATTTTTTTAAAGCGTAATATACTTGTTAGGTATTTAACTAATAAGAGTTTTGTCCAAATTAAATTCAACCTTCTCCTACGCCTAGAGTAGAACACGCAAGAAACATTCATATGTTTACTACGCACCAATTAACACAGCGGAAACGGCCTTGAACAAAAAAGATAACAGAGTGTTTCGCAGAAGAGTCAATATTCCCTAAACAAAGATTTTACTAATGACGTTCAAACTTTATAAGTAGTGGAAAATTTATCAACTCAAGTCAACCAACCCAGGGTGGTCGTTTTGTTGTTCTTTGCTGTTCTACACAAATATAACAAGTAGGGATTGTATCTCGTTGGGTTGCTCAAAGTGGAACAACTTTCTGATCCTTATCTCAATACAACAGAGAGGTATTTGATTTGGATTACACTTGTTACATGTTTGTGACATAACTATAAATAAGCTCCAGAAGAATTTGTACATTTGATGAAACATTATTGGTCAAAGACGAGGATGAAAAACAAATCGCTGCTATTTACAGGACTTTCGAGGATATGAAATTGGTTTATCAACCCTTCCATGATTGATCAATGGAGATTAGAAAGTAAACTTATTGATTGTTGATTCCAAGTTTACTTTAGTGCCAATTTTATACTGGAAGGATTGTGTAAGGTTTATCTTTTAATTTGACATCATCGCAATTTCGTTTTAAGCGTTTTTCTTAACCATAATATTGTTATAGGTTAAAAACCTAATACCTTGTGACTTGTTTCGTTTTGCTTGGTTGTACAAAAAGATACAGTATTAGGTGTTGGCTTCGTATTTTAATAATATTAATGAAATGTTTTGGTACTTACACACAAAATGGCTTAGGAATTTTCATTCTGTAAGTAGCATGTTTTCCTACTACGGATTTCTTCTGAACGCAAATACATTAATCTTACGCAGATGTCAAGTAGGCCAATTCTCAGAAGGCCCTACAAGCCATGACGTAGCAAAACCAGTTAGTAAATATTGCTCAACGTATCGCAATGTTTGTCGGGAAACCGCGACTCTTTGGAATCCTCTGACTCCAAAACATTCGGAAAATCCTAATAAGTCAACAGTTATTTTGAAAGCTAACCATCTTGCAAAACTTCCTTAAGTATTCTTTGATTACCAAAGATTTATTTTCCTTCAAGTGCCTCATATAACTACAACAGAGATCACGACTTGTCCAAAGGCTTAACTGTAATCGAGACTCTAAATGGACCGATTTAATATCATGGTCGTCGTCACCTTGATAGCCCGTGCAACTTACCCGTGACATATGCCAGTTAGTTCCTCTGGCGTCCGCTAGGGCGCAGCCCTGTGACCGCCCAGGTATGCGCCCGGTAGTTGCCTTACACTTCTACAACAGTAAATGTTCCTGCACTACATTGCAAGGTCGAGCTCCCATTCCCGTCAAGTTCCGTGCTAGATTACAAACTGATAACGTTTCTTATCTAGCAAAGTGGTGGAATCTATTGTCCTACGATTAAATTTACATCTGGTGTTGACTATCTTTCTTTGATATTCCTTTAAGCGTTTGAAAGGCTTCGTAATATTCATTCAGTACTTGAAAGCTCTCAACAATCCCATGATATAATTTTAAATAACTAAAATACAACGGTAAGAATTTTATTAAATGCATTGCGAAAGATTCCATCTCCAGTAGAAGCCCCCCTTAAAAGAATAGCCTGACAAAGGATCTTGATACTTGTAAACAAGTCACATGGTGCACAACTGCACCATGGTGATTGCATGGTGTACAACTGCCAACATTGCATTAGGTGGTATGTTTGTTTCACCCATGTTGGGTTGCATGTTAGCTAAGGCTCGGTTCACACGAGCGGTTGTTGCCGCCGCGGCGCCGCAGCGGTGCCGCGGCGGCGGCCGTCGCCGTTCAGTTCACACGAGCGGTAGTTGGCGGTGGCACGGCGGCGGCAGTTCGTGGAAATGTTCTCCCCACCATTGTTGAATGCATTAAGGCTCAGTATTCTGTCAACCATGGAGAGGTCGAGAGTGAAACAAGTTACTGTGGCATATTTGGCTTATAAACATTTATACCGTGACAGGGAGAGAAAATATTGGACACATCGGTCGATTTTTCACCGCTTCAATAAATAGCTCATTATCAAACCCAGAAGGATCCATTGTCACACGATGGCTAGAAATGGCGAGAACAAACAGAAACACGGACTGATCGTCACTCGGGACTGGGGGCAACTGCCGCTCGTGTGTATCTTTCGGGCTTCGCCCCCTCCCCTCGATTTTGATTTATTTCTAGAGGGCGCTGTACAATGTTGACCAACTTTTATTACGAAATCTTTAATGGGACTTGTAATTTAACAGTCGATTAAACTTACCTTCAGATAAATTTTAAAGCCAGATAGTAAACAAAAATAGATCTCTGTCACTTCGTAACCAAAATACATGTACTTTAGGTGAGTTTCTCTCATTCAGAATCATAAAATGCGCAATTTGCGCACGAGACATCTCATAATAAATTTATTTCTTGGTGATTTGCACGAATACAATAATTTATTGTAAAATAGAAAAACATATTATTTTGGGAAAATAATGAAAGTCTTCTTATTATGAACGCAATGACATTCATTTATTGATAACATAACCATAAATACACGACATAAGGAGTGAAGCGAAAGTTTTGTTGTGCCGGAAACATGGGTGGTTGTGGCGGCGGCAAGTGGCGGCAGCCGCCGCCGCGCCGCTCGTCTGAATCGCCTCGAGTGTCCCCAGGTACTGCTAGACCGCCGCGACACTGGCGGCGACCGGCGGCGACCGGCGGCACCGCGGCGGCGTAGCAGTCCCTGGCGGCGACCGGCGGGAGGTGGCGGTGCCGCAGCGGCGCCGCTGCCGCCGACCGCTCGTGTGAACCGGCTCCATTTGACTCAATGGTCCGCTACGCCGCGCCTGCGGTGCCGCTGCGGCGCCGCGGCGGCAACAACCGCTCGTGTGAACCGAGCCTTAGTCAGTAACAAGACTACAAGATCGCGCCACAATCATCCTACACTCATTCAGGTTAAAATACCCACTGTGTGAAGTCTCAAAATTGCGATTTAGATTAGATCACCTGTCGGATTGAGCAAGGGAGTGACCAATTAACTTAAATTTTAGTTAATCATGTAGACAAAGGGGATGCGAAATTGAAGCTTTTAATTTGAAGGCGTTAAAATAGCAAATAATTTTGCTTATAGAGGGAATACCAAGCAAAATGTGACTAAACATTATGTAATGATATGAGTTCGTTTGTTTCAAAACAAGGAATAACCTGGTGCATCAAGTTTAGTTTGGGTCGGTAAGACACTCTGTATCAACAATTTACTAAATTCATATGGATTTCAAAGGGTTCAGTTCACATGGAATGAAGAAAATTAAAGCGCTACCAGTTTGGAAGCTGTTAATTGTTTTGAGTGTTTCATCTGGATTAGTTTTTATTACAACAACGCTCTTAGAAAACCACAAAGGAGCCAGTAGCAGGCAGGTTCATTCAACTCATCAGCTAATGGCGGTTTAATGTTGGTAGATTTATCTGTTCTTTGTCAGCCATAGGAATAGCAGAGGATAGTACCAGGAAGCTGGAGTTTAACCCATTGATTTCTAATGTACGTTAGGAAAAGTTTACCAGCAAATATAAAAATTAATTACAATTATGAAATCTATTGATGAAAATTACATTTAGTTTTAATTATATTTAGAAGTAGAATATATAGCATTAACTTTACATTTACTTATCTTAAATGTGTTTTCTGTATAGAAAATTTTTATTAGATGGTGATCGTATATTTGAATGATTTACAGAGTCATAAGTTAATATGATATTGATATAAAGCATATTACTGTTTAAGTTTACCGATAAAATGCTTGGCTTCCAAGTACTTATATTGTAAGTTGTTTCAATCACAACACCAGATGACTAAAGCTCTCAGCATGTAAGAAACATGATCATACTTCCAATATACTAATTTGGTAAAGAGTTTCTTCTAACGTTACTAATATCAAGTCGAAACTTTTAGGTGTTTTTTTAGAATACATCCTTGTTGCCTTGAAAGCAACAAGTATATAATCAAATTTTTAATATCAGCACAATTTTAATTCATATTTGTATACAAAATATCGAAGGTAGAAGAGTATCTACTACAAAGCAACAAGGATGTATTCATTTATGTGAGAATATTGTAGTTATTTATTATAAATATGGAGCATTTGTGCCCTTATTGAGTACCGTACCTGATGTCCTAAAGCTATGTTCCAGATCTTATACCATTCTATCAGAGGAAATAAAAACACCCTAGAGTTTGTTTTTATTTTTTAATCCGCTACTGTATAACAATTTTTAATCGAAGTAAAAAACTAAATAATTGCCAGTTTGTGTTTTTATTTTTGTCAGAAACCGGGGATAGTAGGTTCATTATTGATAATACTGGAATGAGGATCTGAAATAAATGCTATTTAATAATTTTATTTTTATATTTACAAAACACTTTCCTCTAAAAATTATAAATATCACTGCGCTTATATAAATATCAGATTGAACTATTCTTTAGTTTAAGAAGTAATTTTGCCATTATTGTATCAGAGAAAAATGTAACAAGAACTTGTTTTGTCAAATCCTTCAAACAGAGAGATACTTTATCTGTCCAATACTGTGAAGCTGAAAGCGGAGAGTCTTCGGAAGGCGCAGAAGACTAACTTTTACTATTGACTGTAGAACGACATAAAAACAGAAGAAGTTAAATTGATTATCTTATAAATAATGTATTCGGCTCAAAGCGGGAAAAAAAGAAAACTATTTTTAAAGATTTAAAAATAAGTTTAAAAAGTCCTTCGTTGTTCCAAACAGGATTACAAGTTTTAAGTGAAGTAAACAAAATATAAATATGGTAAGCAACATAATTTGACTTCTGAAGAAATTCTAGAATTTGTTTGGTTTGGTCCTGTATCTCATGAAAAATTAAAACACTAAAGTAAGTTAAAATATAGGAGTTTTACCAAATAGTTTCCTGTACTTTATCAAGTACTGTACTATAGTATTTCAAATAAATACAACGACAAACATATTATTTTTATAGTACAACGCGATTGCGCACAGAAAAAAAGCCATTTTCCGTCCTAGTGATGAAAATTACTATTTGGTCACAACAAAAAACCAACTTGAGAGAACAAAAAACAGCCTGATTTAGTGCAGAATGATAAAATGTCAGTTTCCAGTTCTTGTATGCTACGTTTACATGCCGTGGTGAGATTTAAAATTAAATGAGTCTGATAAGTTTACTGGCGTGTAAACGTCAACTTCAACTATTCAATTACAAATATTATGTTTTCATTATCATGTATTTTTGAAAGCATCTATACGGAGATGCGGAATCTTTTATAGTCTACTTTAAATAGTTTTACTTAAGTAACGCGATTTTAGGACCATTAAATCACCGATATATAGGCATACAAATAATATTCATAATTGTAAAATCCTGATAAAATTTGTGTACCGCACTGTAACTATTTTATCATAATTTTCATCAAGGCGATTAAATCATACAATGTTGTGTAGCTAACTCAATGGCATATGTATTGCGTGGAAAATGACATTAAGTTGCACGAACCTAATCTTAAAATTAAAATTATGGAAATGCTATCTCTACTCTTTCAAAGAACCAACTGATATTCAATGTAATCAATCAATCAATCTCTCTTTATTAATTCAAATAAAGCAAATTTTACATAGTTTACAACTTAAATTAAGTTCATTAATAAAAGAGCCAAAAATATTGGGTTACGATCCCTAAAAATATTTCCTGCCTGAAAAACTGTGCATTTTTTACTGACAGCAAGGAAAATAAATAAAATCAGCAATCAGTACAAATACAACTGCAGACTAGAGTAGTGTCAAATTGTTGGTGCTGGGCCAGTTCAAGGTCACCTGAGGGATGACGTCATCGAGGTCAATGACCTCACCGATGACGTCATCGATGACGTCATCACCAATGACGTCATTTTGATGACGTCACACCCATGACGTCACAGAAATGACGTGCTGATGACGTCATTACCCCTTACGTCATCAAAATGACGTCACCGACGCCACTAAGGTCAAGGTCACGCCGAAACTTAAAATTTTTTGGCACTTTTGCCGTTTCTCGCACTACGCTCCTAGTTTCAGTCCGAGTCCCCGTGACCTTGACCACTTGGAGCGAATTTTCGACGAGAAACGGCAAAAGTGCCAAGTTAAACTTGAGTTTCTGACATGACTCTGCCTAAATGGGCAATCGGTTATCCCTCAGGTGACCTTGAACCAGCACAACACCAACAATTTGATATTACTGTGACCTTGAAAACTTAACAACGGAGCGCCGACACCGATGCGCACCCCACGACAGCCACCGAGTGACTGACTGTTAGGCTCTGTGTACTCTAGGTATATCGGCTTGAGAGACTAAGACTCTAAACTGTCAGGAATGGGAGTAACTAAATGAATATTGCAAGGAAAAGTCATTTCATCCAATATTTTAAACAAATCTTCATCAGTAAAACTGACATTAGTCTGTTTGGTATAAAACGTAGGGTGTCCGCGCAACAGTTTGCGCCACTTAGCTAAAGTCGAAACCCTTTTGACTTTGAGTGGTGGACAGTGAGCAACTAATAAAGTCTTAACACGGCTAAGTTTCTTACCTAAAACGTCCCACGACATGGCTTCCCCTCACAAAAGTCCGCACAATACTAAGAGACTGTTGTTAGCGCAGGAGTCAAGGGAAAAGTGGTGGGGGAAACGGCAGGAGTGGGGGGAAGGTCACAGCGGTGGGGGAAGGTGAGGTTGTACACTAGAGTATCGCATCACTTCACCATGAGCTGTCCTACAGTCAACACACTGTTCTCTTGGCCCGAGTTGGCACTAGAAGAAACATGTCTGTACAGCTTAGGCTGTGAGAGTCGAGGAAGCAAAGTCAAAGTGGAAATTGTGTTAAACTCCAAGATGAAGAGTCTCCTAAATAAACTAATTGTATCCCTGCAATCCCCTATAACTTTAGAGAAATACCACTTTATAAAGCGTCACCTTAGTCTTTGGCAAAACGAATTGGAATTGGAAAAGATTACAGTAAAATTAATTTAACTTAAAATTTGGACTGGACACTCATGGCGATACCACGTGGCGTGCAAACGCCACCCTAAACATTACAAGTTAGGTTATTGAGCACCTCTGGTACGATAACCGACGTGCTAGAGTTAAAGTGTGATGACCTTGAGTCAAAACACTGAAATACAACAAGTCGATACCGTCCCAGAGTTAAAGTGTTGTGACCTACATTCAGAACTTGTAAAATTACTTACATATAGAGAGCTAGAGAACAGCGAGACGCACCGCATGGAAGCCGGAGACATACTGGCGATGCGGTGTTGTACAGCCTAGGGACCCAGTTGTGGTGGGGGTATAGCCAACACTTAGAGTACAAGTGTTGTGGGTGACCTTGACCCACTTAACTTACCTGACCCCCCCCCCCCCGACAAAAAGTGCGAGCCCCCCCCCCACCCCCTCCCCCACCCCTGATATCCTGGGCGTGGCAGCCCCGGTGGGGATATAAGGGGGCCCGGCCAGAGCCGGCTCGCAGTCCGCTCCCGCGCGTTGAACGTGAACGACCGGGACGGACCGCCATAGGCATCACTAAACACTGAATGGCGCCTTCAGTGTTTAGCGAAGTCTACTCTAACTTTAAGACTTGTATTAGTTGTAAGATATTGCGCTTGCGTTTGGGTATTGCGAATTGTTTTATATAAGAGTGTGTCACTTGTACCCTATGTCTCTTGTGTGTCTTTTATCCTTTGTGTCTTGTTTGTCACATGTGTTTAATGTGTATGTGCTTGTTCCAGCATTGACTACGTTGAGCTCAATTGTGTGTTGTAAGTGTGTTATATTTTTCTAAAGTGTATACGCTTGTTTTAGCATTCCCCCTTGAGCTTTTGCAATGCTCAAAGTAAATTGTAAAGACAGGGAACGGGAGTAGGCCCCCGTGTAAAGTTATTTTTTATAATTGTTAGGCTCCTCTCAGGCATGCAACAGGTTGTGGCTGGGGTTGTGGGAGCATGTCCGTTTGTACGCTGGCAAGCAAAAGGTTGTGGCGGCCTCTGCACTCGGACCGAGGACGTAAGCCACTAGGGTGTCCTCAGTTTGTTTCCCTTCTGGAAACTCAAAATTATGTAAATGAATCTTTGTTAGCTATTTGTGTTTTTAGTCCCCAAGGCCCCCGAACATTCGTGGTTCGCCATGGATGTACGGGGGCCGAAATTTTTTAATGTCCGTGTGGCCTTGACCCACAAAGACTTGTAAAAATTCAATGCATTGCTAAATTAAAAATATTAAAGATAGGTTACGGGAGTAGGCCCCCGTGTAAAGCCAATTTTAACTATTGGTAGGCTCCTGCCAGGCATGCAAAAGGTTGCGGATGGCATTTGGGAGCATGTCCGTTTGTACGCTGGCATGCAAAAGGTTGCGGCGGCCTCTGCACTCGGACGAGGACGTAAGCCACTAGGGTGTCCTCAGTTTGTTTCCTTCTGGAAACTCAAAATTATGTAAATGAATTTTTGTTAGCTATTGAGCTATTGAAAAGACAATGCAGTAAATGTTTACAAGTCTCGCGTGGCGAAGGGTACACGACATTGGATGTTGCCTTGTTGTCATAGTTGGGTCACCCCCATAGGGGGGTGTGGGGCTTAATTTTTAAAAAAATTTTTCGTGACCTTGACCTAAATAAGTAAATGTTTTTAAAATCTTTAACAGTCCGGTCTTATTAACACAGTAAATATATTAAGGTCTTTTAAAAATTGAACAGTTAGGTATTAGTAACACACAAATGGTATTAGTAACACACAAATTTGGAGATGTCTATAGTTGGGTCTTTTAGGAGGCTTTAGCGATGTCAACATAAAGGCCCCAAGTGGGGTTTATTTTTTTAAATTACCCCCCCCTCCACCCCCACCCCCACCCCCACCCCCTCCCCCACCCCCACCCCACCCCCACCCCCACCCCACCCCCACCCCCACCCCCACCCCCACCCCCACCCCCACCCCTGATATCCTGGGCGTGGCAGCCCCGGTGGGGAAAAATAGGCCGGCCCGGCTGCATGCACTTCTCATTCCCGTCCAAGCTCCCGTACGGACAGGTTCTCTCTTGTTCTTGAGATCTTTTATAATAACTTCACTTTTTTATTCTCATCTATTCTTTTCATTAAATCCATTCATTAAAATGGGTAAAATGGGCCTTAAACTGAAAAACTATCCGCCAGCTTCAACCTCGACCGACACGACTCAACCTCCATCATCCTCCACCTCGATCCTGGAATATCTGATGACTGCAAACATCTTGAGCTGCCTGACGATGCCACCACCGCCGCCGCCGCCACCACAGCCCGCCTCAATGCCCAGCCTGTCGCCATTGCCGCCGACAGTGGAAGAGGCCGGTGCACCTCCACCATCGTCAGGAAAACTCAGCGGTCGAGTCCCGGTAGCCTCTCCAGCACTCTCGCTGCTATCGGACTCAGGATCGGAGTCTGCAGTCTTCGAAGAGACGTCCAGGTCGAGGATAACGCCCTACAGCAGAACCCGAAAAATCCTATCCTATACCAAATCACAATGTCCCTCACCCATATCCCCCATGCCATCTACACCAACCAAACCACCCCGTAAATCCATCTTTTCCCCTGAACTTCCCTCCATAGACCTAACACGCTCTCCTACCCCACCCAAAATTGTTTGCTCCATTCCTCTTGACCAATCTTTGCCCCTTCCACCCCCTTCCAGCCCCATTCCTTCTAGCCAGCCTAAATCGGAGAAGCTCCAAGACACTACAGTAAAGCGTCCAACACAGAAACGTAAGCGCGTTAAAGCCCCTGCTGGCAAGGGTAAAAAATGCGATTACGCTCGGTTTTCAAGTGTGTTTGGGGTGTTGTGTTGCCAGAAACCTGCCTGTGCAGAAGGGGATCGCTGCCAACGACACCTCAAAAGTACAGTCAAATTTCGGCAATTCAAACCCTACACTCTTTATATTAGGCCTAAAACGTCCAAGTTCAGACATCCCCACGGCCCGCAACCGCGTGATATTAGAAGGCTAAAGGTTGATGAAAAATATTATTTTATTGGTCAAACCTATGGAGCGGGTAATAAGAAAGTAGAAATTGTTGTAAAAGGTGAAGGCCGCCTTTGTACAATGCAAGTACCACGTCGGATGGTACAAAGAGAATTTTTCATCCCTAAAGCCTATCTAATACGACGGGAAGGATGCCAAACCGTGTGGGAAATGGACTAGGACATGGGCCCGCTAAAAAAAAAATCAAAATTGTTAGGTTGTGTTGGACAATATTTAAATTTCTTCTTCCAAATTAACTTTTCCAAATTTAGTCTCAACCCTCTTAAAGTAAGGGAGAGGGGTATTATACAAGTCAACTAAAAAAAAAAAAAAATAATTGACTTGTATAATACTTTAACCTGGCGGTGATGTAAAGTCACTGGGACAATCTCAAACCGTGTCCTTGAGGGTGAAGACTAAGATACAAAAAAAATCTTAAACAAATAAAAAACTTACCTCCAAACACTTGTAGCTTGCTACAAGTGTTTGGAGGTAAAAATTTTTCAAAGTTTAAACGACCTTGACCCATATAAATTACTGTTTAAAATAAAGTGCTAACCTTACAACTAATGTTGTGTATCACGTGATACCCCCACTCTAACGCTCTTACTAAGCTTGTATGAGCCGTTCATTTGCTTCAGTCTGTTCCTGTGCTTTGTGGTAAACATGTCACGGTACAATTACAAAGGTGGTGACTTCTTGATAGATCAACACAATGCTTGGGAAGTGCTAAACCGGCATAGAATGGAAGTTGAGTGTTGTATAAGACGAGATGGGTCTACATTTTATTTATGTATTATAAACAACCAAACTCATAAGTATGAACACTGGACAAAAATTAATTATAACAACATAGATGAGCTGTTTGCTTGGGCTTTTGAGGTGTGTAAAGTTATTGAAGAAACCAAAATGATGGGTGTGTTAAAGGTATGTAAAACCGATGACCGCAAAGACTAAGGGAAAGTTAGTGGAAGTCCTTAAGATATCCCTCCCCCACCCCCACCCCCACCCCCCACCCCCACCCCCACCCCCACCCCACCCCACCCGCCCCCCACCACTACAAATAGGTATATATGGGAGTGGTAATCCACTGTCCGCTCATTCAGCTTGCAACTGTTAAGCCGAACGTTTCGCACCATGTCTGGCAACGCTTCAGCTTCTGCTTCTAACTCCGGCTCAGGTGTTGGGCCGATCCGATCGGGGCCTTCGTCAAGGAGTCGTGTCCGGTTCTCCGGCTTTGGTCCTGTGAGGAAGGAGTTGCGAAGCAGCGGAGCCTCTCAACCAACCACGTCGGACGCATCAACTCAGACCTCGCCAAGCATCATCGACTGGTACAATGAAGTGATAGAGCAAAGGGACAGAATGTTAGAGAATACTCGCAGTGAGCTACTTCATATCCGGAGTAAATGGGAGAAACTAATTAGGAAGTGTGAAAGCCTGTTGGACAGTGATGATAGTGAGGATGAGAGTGGATAGGTGTGTGGGTAAAGACTTGGACTGGGACTTGTGTGTTTGTATGAATGTGTGCGTGAATGTGAAATACAGAGCGGGGGATAGATCACTCTGTGGCAATGGACTAACATGCCACTTAGTGATCTATCCCCCGTTCTGGTAATGTTTTTGGATGGCCTTGACCCACTTTACCAAGGTTAGCTAGTACCCCCACCACTGATAAGTGTATATATACGGGTATTGATGTGCAGTTTGGTTATTCTGCTTTGTACCGCTTAGCTGAATACCGCACTTTAACATGGCTTCCAACTGCAAAACATCTCGGGCTTCCTCTTCTACAAGAAGGCGTGCTGCCAACGTCCTGCCTGCTACTCGTGGACCTGCTCGACCATTCCATAGCATAACTGTTGCTCGGGCAAACGCCTGCAAAGCTCCGATGCTACGGACCTTGCTGGAGGTGAGCCAAGACGGGCAAGGCTTGCTCAGTCCTGGTCAACGGCAGGAGCAAGAAAGGCGTACGGCGTACTTCAGGCTGCAGGGTGTAGTTCCCAGCTTGAAGTTAGGCGATCCCAGAGTAGCAAGCATCAACGAGGTAGCGGACTACATATCACACCTTCACAGTGTTTTAGAAATAAAGGACAAACAAATTGAAAACTTAAAAGAACAATTGAAAGAATTTAACTTTAATCCGGTGGAGTTTGTGGAAGCAGTGATGAGTGATAGTGATGATGAAGGAACTGAATATATATTGGGTATGTAATAGAGGACTTGAACAGAGACATGTGTGTGTGTGTGTGTGTGTGTGTGTGTGTGTGTGTGTGTGTGTGTGTGTGGAATACAGAGCGGGGGATAGACTACTTTGCGGCAATGGACTAACATGCTGCTTAGTGGTCTATCCCCCGCTCAAAGGGTAGCATTGGATGACCTTGACCCACTTTAAAGCAAGGACAACCGGTTAACTGGTATAAAAGAGGGGGTCTGTACATCTCGACTTCATTCTGCTTTGGACTTTCCAGTGGAACGCTAGAAAAAATGAGTGGATCGCTGCTTGGTGCTAACTTGGACAGGTATACTGTGATGGTGCATTATGAAGATTGTAGAGACATGTTGACGGCTGTGTATGAGTGTTTAGTGAGAAGGATCTTTCAAGAAAACTGCGAATTTATGTTAGCGTGGAAAAGAAACTTGTTTGTTGATGGTCATGCTACAATGCAAAGCATGAACCACCTCCATGTGTTAAAAGTAGGACAGCATAATTTGGATGAACTGGACGATATGTTTAGGGAGCTGGAGTGTTTTATAAATCAGGAATGTAAACCTTGTGAAATTGAAATTTTTAAATTGGATTTGGATTTGGAATAAAAATGTGTTAAACAGGACTCGAACTTGGACTTGATTGAGGTTTTGTAGAACAGAGCGGGGGATAGACCACTTTGCGGCAATGGACTAGCATGCTGCTAAGTGGTCTATCCCCCGCTCAAAGGGTATCTTTACGTGACCTTGACCCACATAAAATGTATAGTTGGTGGGGGTATAAAAAGGGCAAACCAATTGGATAGATACACCACTTTCATACTATGGCTCCACTTGACAACACCGTGTTCCATCGCGACAGAATTCTTTCAATTCTGGAGGTAATACCTGTAGAAGTTATAGAAGCAGAGGATCAACTACCTGCGGTTGACCAGGAAGAGGAGGAAGAAGAAATAATGGACATTGAGACGGACTCTGACGAAGCTGGTTTAACGGACAATGAAATGGACTTGCACGCCTACGAAACATTAGAGTCATCATCTGAGTCGGAAATTGAAGAAGAACAAGACACTCCTCATCGTCCAATGGATAGGGTGTTGGTAGCCAGAAGAATTATGTATTGTCATCGCTACCTATTCTTGATGAGAATGATTCTGACTCTGATGGTGATGTTTCACCGTTGTAAAAAGTTTAAACAAAAAGTTAAAAAAGAATGTGAGCGGGGGATAGAGCACTTTGTAGTAAATGATGCTGCTTAGTGCTCTATCCCCCGCTCAAAATAATAATTCCAAATGACCTTGACACACATAAACTTGCTCAAACAGACGTCTTTGAAAAAACTTGTACAAATTATTGAATCTAGACCAAATATCATCAATTTATCAAGCCTACTGATAAATGTATTACAAACGGTTGTGTAAAGGCTAAATTTAGCACATGAGTGATAACCTGTTTCTATATGACGTCACTTTCCCCACCTATCTGCCTCGGATATAAAGGTTCCCGGTCGAGCACGCTGCTCATTATTGCGTGGACATTCACAGAGTGTGCATTCAAAGCCAAACTGTTTGAAATGGCTCTTTGCGACATTTGTGGAGAAATCTTTCAAGACGAAGATCTTTTCACCCTACACAGAGAATTACATGAAGACGAAGATAGAAAAGAAGATATTACCATGGATGAAATAGACTTAGACTCAATTGACCGGTTTTTGGAAGAGCACCAGAAGCAGACGGACTACTGGGACAGCTATCTACAGCAAATGCAAAGAAGAAGACCTAGTGTGATACAATTTGCTGGTGCTGGACCATCTACTGCTACAAGACCTATTGAAGAAGAGGACACCGAAGAAGAGGATATGGAAGAAGAATTGGAAGATGTAAGACAACTGCGCACCACGGCCTTGCCAGGACGAGTTGTAACACATTTCAAAATTAATAACGTTCAATTGGAACTGGAAACATTCATAACCCAGGCTAAGGAACTTGTTGGTCAAACTTTGAGGGAAGAATTACAAAGGCTAAATTTTATTAAATTTGGAATGGTGTTAGAGGCTATGTTTAACAATACCGATGGTGAAACAGCATTGAGAGCATTCATTACCAAAAATCGAACCCTTACCTTCACCTCCGACATTGATGATATTATTGAAGAATGCTTGGAGGAACTTATAACCAAACTCCAAGAACATGAAGGAAGAGGATCTGGATGGACTTTGTCATCAATTGAAGGTATGGATGTTAGGGTTCATAAACATGGATATGGTTTAAGAGGTAGTAGTTTTATCCCTCTACCAAAGAAAATCCAAAACACTAACTCGTGTAGAAATGTTCAAAATGAGGGTAATGAATGTTTCAAGTATGCAATGTTAACCAAGTATGTTAAAGATCATCCTTGTAGAGTTGGTAGAGAATATTACGAGAATGAACACCGCTACAACTTTCAAGGTCTCACCTACCCAGTTACCTTGAAAGACATTGACAAATTTGAAAAGAAAAATCCTGGCGTTTCAGTCAATGTTTTTGGTCTGGATGATTCGAACAACGTTTATCCTTTGCGGGTAGTAAAGGTTGAGCAAAGAAACCACACAGATTTGCTATTGATAACTAAGGGTGAAATTTCCCATTATGTATGGATAAAGGACTTTGAAGCCTTAGTTGTAAAACAATTGACCAAAAGAGTAAATAGGATTACAGTTTGCAAGAGATGTTTCTGCTTTTCTTGGAAAGATTCAAGACGTGGAGGATTGGACTGGTTATTGGAACATAAAAGACTTTGCAACGAGGACTATGAAGTAAAGATAAGTCTTCCACCGCCTACCCGAGCTTCAATACAATTTAACAAGACAGTTCACCAATACCGAATTCCACTAGTGGTCTACGCAGACTTTGAATCAACGTTAGTACCACAGGAGCTGCCGGACGGCGAAGTGACTAGAAGAACAAAATATCAGTTGCATCAACCCAACAGTTTTTGTTTACTAGTTAAATCAACCTTGTCTGAAAACAAATTGCAAGACTATGGTTTATCATCCACTCCAATACTCTACCGTGGTGAAGAAGCCGCTAAGTATTTTGTAGACCAACTGTACGATATTGCTGGAAAGGTTCAACGCTTGTTCAGTAATATTGTACCTATGGAACCTTTAAACCAAAATCAACAAGAAGAATACAACGTAGCGACAAGATGCTATTTATGCAAGAAGATGTTCAGTGAAGAAAATCCAAAAGTAAGAGATCACGATCACCTGACAGGGTTATACAGAGGAGCTGCTTGTAATTCATGCAATATAAATTACAAACTGCCAAACTTTATTCCTGTCGTTGTACACAATCTTAGCGGCTACGACTCCCACTTTATTATTCCAGAGTTAGGAAGAGATGACGGTAAAATTGATGTTCTTGCTACAACATTGGAAAAGTACATCAGCTTTTCAAAAACAGTAGGTAAAATTAAACTTCGCTTCGTAGACTCTTACAGATTTATGCCATCTAGTTTAGCCAAATTGTCAGAGAACCTAAGAAGAGAAGACTTAAAAGAAACCAGCAAAATTGTATCTGAAGATAAATTGGACCTAGTATTACGGAAAGGAGTTTTCCCCTATGATTATATAACATCTACAGAAAAGTTTGAAGAAACCAGTCTGCCACCGATTGAAGCATTCAACAGCAAATTAAACGAAAGTGAAATTTCCGTTGAAGACTACAATCATGCTTGTAATGTTTGGAACCAACTAAACATTCAAACCTTAGGGGTATATTCTGACTTTTATATAAAATTGGACGTAACTCTGCTGTGCGATGTGATGGAAGAATTTCGAAACACCTGCTTCTCCGCCTATGGACTGGACCCTCTACACTCGTACACATCTCCAGGATTAGCATGGCAAGCTATGCTAAAGTCAACCAACTGTCGACTGGAACTTCTAACGGATATTGATATGGTGCTCATGATGGAATCTGGTGTACGGGGTGGTTTGACACAAGCTGTAACACGTCATGTCAAAGCCAACAACAAGTACATCCCCGGCTTCGACGAGCAACAACCATCGGTCTACCTTGGCTACTTTGACGCAAACAACCTTTATGGTTGGGCAATGTCAAATCCGCTTCCCTACGCTGACTTCAAATGGATCGACCCGGCCACCATCAATCTCACAGATTCCAAAGGATGGTCCAAAAGGCTATATTTTGGACTGTGATTTTGAATACCCGGAGCACCTTCATGACCATCACTACGACTTGCCTCTCCTAGCCAAGACTGAAGTTTCACCGACAGGAAGATGGCCAAAATTGATGATGACTTTGGAGAATAAAGATCGGTATGTGGCTCACTACTGGGTAGTTCAACAGGCTCTTGAATTGGGTCTACGTATAGTGAGAATTCATAGAGCAATTGAATTCACCCAGTCTTGTTGGTTGAAACCATATATTGATTCTAACACTACAAGAAGAGCTGCAGCGACAACAGCATTTGAAAAGGACTTCTATAAATTAATGAACAACGCCATCTTTGGAAAAACCTTGGAGAACAAAAGAAAACACAAAAATGTAAAATTAGTAAGTGATCCTAGGAAATTGGAAAAATTAGTGCAAAAACCAAATTTTGGAACATCCATGATTATAAACGAAAATCTAGTCGCTGTCAGTATGAAGAAAACAACAATAGTCATGGACCGTCCGTTATACATAGGTATGTCGATTTTGGACATCAGTAAAATCCTGATGTATGATTTCCATTATAACAAAATGGTTAAACACTACGGAAGGGAAAACATTGGAGTCGCATACATGGATACGGACGCGTTTATCTACTGGATAAAGACTTTGGACATGTATGAAGACCTAAGGACTTTTCCATACAAAGAAGATTTCGACTTTTCTGACTATCCGAAGAACCATCCAAATTTTAATGAAAGAAATAAAAAAGTAATTGGAAAATTCAAAGATGAAGCAAATGGAATGCCTTTAGAAGAAATAGTGGCGCTGATGGCGAAATTGTATTCATTTAAGATGTACCACGAGAACAACACACCGACAGTCAAGAAAGCAAAAGGAGTGAAGACATCTTATTTAAAAAAACACGTGACATTTGACCACTACAAGACTTGTTTATTTGAAGATACTACGATATCAGCAACATTCAACAATATCCGAAGCTTCAAGCATCAAGTCTACAGTGTCACCGAAATTAAAAAAGCGCTGTCAGCTCGGGATGATAAAAGACACATTATGCCCGACAAAATCCACACTCTTCCTTTTGGCCCTATCAACTATCAACTTGTAACCCTATCAACTTGTAACCTATTCTTCGTCCTTCTACAACTTCGACCTTATTCCTTTTTCCTTCCGTAAAAAAATGGGGAACACGGCAAGTCAAACGCCGTGTTCCCCATTTTTTTACACAAGTTTGGATGACCTTGACCTATATAAATGATGTGAATATTTAAGACAACATTCATTGTGATTATACATGTGACACAACAAACATTGAAACCTGCAATATGAAGGACTTGAAGCAACAAATTGTCAACGAACTTCATAAACCTGCAAGAAGAAAGTTTCCACGAAGAAATACGGTGATAAAAGGGATTAATGATTTATATCAAGTGGATTTAATCGAAATGATTCCTTATAGCAAACAAAATAAAGGATATAAATACATATTGACTGTTATTAACTGTTTTTCAAAAATGGCTGATGCTTTACCGTTAAAAGATAAAAGCGGCAAAAGTGTTACAAAAGCAATGGAAATAGCTATACAAAGAGACAAACATACTATTAAACATTTACAAACAGATGATGGAAAAGAATATTTTAATAAGGAATTTGCAAATTTAATGAAAAAACACAATATAAACCATTACTCAACCAATTCAGATGTAAAAGCCTCAATAATCGAAAGATTCAACAGAACTTTAAAAAGTGCAATGTATAAAATGTTTTCCAACAGAGGATCGCACATATGGATTGATATGTTACCAAAACTTATAAACGATTACAATAACAAATTTCATAGGACTATCGGGATGAAACCAAACCAAGTAACTAGTAAAAATGAAAACCTTGTATTAAAACGTATAAAAACGAATACTAAACCAAAAGTTGAAAAACTAAAGCCTAAAAAATTTAATGTGGGTGATAAAGTGCGAATAAGTAAATATAAAGGTGTATTCAGTAAAAGATATCTGCCAAATTGGACCAATGAGGTTTTTACTGTATTCAAAGTACAACCTACAGTACCTGAGACATATATTTTAAAAGATAATAAAGGACAATTGCTTGAAGGAGGGTTTTATGGACATGAAATGTTAAAATCAACAGTAGGCGATGTATATTTAGTTGAAAAGGTGTTGCAACGGAAAAAAGATAAGGTCAAAGTACGATGGTTAGGATTTAATAAGACGGAAGATTCTTGGATACCTAAAAAGGATTTGATATAACGATAGAGAATCATTTTAGGTTGAACCATTACAAAGGATGGAGATAGTACCACAAAAAGAGAGTTTTACTATTAATAATATAGATGAACTCACAGTGGATAATTCAGAACTCAATAGTGGGAAACATGGCAATTTGTTACCAAACACCGTTCGTTGTCTGGTTACCGGACCTTCCAACTGTGGAAAAACTAATGTAGTATTCAATTTGATTACAAACCCTAAAGGATTACGTTTTAACAATCTATATGTATTTTCAAAATCACTACAACAACCAAAGTATCAATTATTGGAAAAGATACTGACTAATGTGCCTGAAGTTAAATATTTAAAGTTTAATGCAAGCGAGAGTGTCATGCAACCACAAGAAGCTAAACCATTCTCCGTGTTCATATTCGACGATGTATCTTGTGAAAACCAAAACACAATAAGAAATTACTTCGCTATGGGTCGACATAACAACATAGATAGCATTTATATTGGTCAAACTTACAGCAAAATACCAAAACAACTCATTAGAGACAATGCAAATATGTTAATTGTATTTAAACAGGACGAAACCAACCTAAAACATATATATTTTGATCATGTAAATGCGGATATGACATTTGAACGATTTAAAGAGTTATGTGGAAAGGCTTGGGCTGAAAAGTATGGGTTCCTAACAATTATGAAGGAACAACCGCTAAACAATGGTCGATACAGGATAGGATTTGATAAATTTATATTAATACATTGAACGTGGTATAAAACATTCATTGTTGTACAACACGTCTTGCTACAAACATGGTTAACCAAGAAAAATTAGTAAAAGAAATAAAATCACTTAGTGATTCTATTCGGGCTAAAAACAGAGCATTGAAACTAGGTATTAGCGAGAGGGAGAAATTCCTTGAATCTACTTTTAAACCCATTACTGAACCCTTGAAACAATTAAACAAAAAATTCGCGAAACCTGTATTGGAAGGAGATGCGATTGCACCTATCACAAAGTTTGAAAGAGAAAGTGTAAAATATGAAGGTTTTAGTGATGAAGACCCGGAATCCTCTACATACAGCGGCTTTACCGGAGCAGAATCTGAAAGAGAGCTAGAATCACCAGGATATAGTGAAAGGGGACCTGAAGAAGCACCAACTGCTAGTGAAGAGGAAAAAAGAGAAGAGGCAAGAGAAGGACCGTCAAACATAAGCTTGTTGGGTGAAAACATTCATAACAAAGGACCTTTAGGAAGGAAATACATGGTAAAAATGTTACTCGGAACAATTCCTAATAAGAATTACCATAGTTATGGAGCGAGATTAACAGAAGATGGTTTAATGATAGGTAATAGCCCGTTAAACGTTGACGAACATGATAATATTGTCATTGGTGATCAAAGGTATAAGGGCACAAAAGGATTATTTGAATTATTATTTGAAAATAAGCCTTCAGTATCGTTAGTGAAAGAAAAAGACATGGAAGCATATAAAAATATTTTGGAACAGACAAATGCATATAGGAGAAAGTATTTACCTGACCAGCCTCCTTTTAGATCTAAGTCTTTAAGATATAAAGAATTTGTATCCAAGTTAATACCAACTAGAAGACAAACAATGCCGTTAACACAAAGAAAACCTGTAAAACGAAGATTTATGGCATCCACTTTGGATGTAAGTGCTCAGGAACGAAGAAAAAGAAGTAAGTCCGTTACGGGTACAGGTTTAATGAAGAAATTATATAACACAAATGTGATTTATTATAATAACATCAATAAATTGGTGGATAGAATGAAACTAATACATGAAGCTAAAGAAGCGGGTCATACTGGATTGGAAAACGAATGGGTGGCTTTAGTGGATGAACTCCGAAACCGTGGGGTAATCTCATAAAAATGCGTTACTCCTTAGAGTACTATTCAGTTGCACCATGAGTGTTGACAAGTTCGGACGTTACTCCTCGGATGGGTTATATTATGCGAATAATTTAAAAAGAAGTGCTGGTTTACCACAAACACCTGATGGAGATTATGATATGAGTAATAAAAGGTTAAAAAACATAAAAGATCCTTCGGATGAAAACGATGCAATAAACTTAAAAATATTAAAGGAAAAGATATCGCCAACATTAAAACTACAAAATAACACATATGACGCGGAAGATCATAGAATTATCAACGTTGGTAAACCAAATGAAAATGGTGATGCGATAAACAAAGGTTATTTGTCATCTGAATTAAAAAATACGTTAAAATTCAATGGGAAAACGTATAGTGCCAACAATAAACGTATATCCAACGTAGATGACCCTAAAGATGCAAAAGACAGCGTAAATAGACGCTATTTACATTCCTTGATACCTGAAAAGACAAAAGATGGATTTTCTTTTTATAAATTTGTTATTAATGATATAGGTTATCCAAAAACTGAAAACGATGCTGTAAATCTAAAATATATTAAAGATCATTGTATCATACGTGATGTAGGGGTTATAGATTGTTTTAATAATTGTTTAGCAAATGTTAAAGATGGTTCGGCGCCATCAGATGGTGCAACAGTGGGTCAAATGATGGAAACCTTAAAACAAGAAACATCTGGATTTGTAAAACAAGACCAAGTAGTATCGCGGAAAGGGGATGTATTTGTGCAGGGAAATGAAAAGTTTACATTACTTGAAGAAAAGAATAATGCTTGGGATGGTAAAGGAAAGAAATTATCATATATAGGTATGGGTACAGAATTCTTTGATGTTCCAGTTGTAGCACAAACTATATGTTCTAATCCTTATAATGATGAACCTTACATATGTAGGTTTAAAAAAATACGTAACGTATCTCCTGGTATCAACGATTTCGATTGTGTTGTAGTTAGTCAATCTTTGATATTAGATAAACCAACTGGTGATATTTTTAATGCAGATGATAAGAAAATAGGTAATTTAAAACAAGGAAGTGATCCAAATGATGCTGCAACTGTAGGACAGGCTATAACAACTTCATTAAAGGACCATAAAGAATATACTTGTAATAATAAACGTATTACAGAACTTAAAGACCCTCAACATGTGGATAATGCTGTTACTGTTAATTTTCTTATTAAAGTTTTAGGAAATGCATTATTTGATATGTTCAATATTATTGCAACCCGTACACGTTGGGGTAATTGGGTGTCTGAATCCGAGAGAGGTAATTGGATTAAAAAGGAAATTTTTAATAAATACTTTATTAACCCTAATACGCAAAAGTTTAGATCATCAGATTGGGGTGATATTGATATTTAATATAACAACACAATAAACTACTTCATTTATGTCCAACTCGTCATAGAGTTAACACATAAGTTGTACATTGCGGTTATAAAAGGACAATAATGACATTCCAGTACATCAGTCCATATCGAGACACTGTAAGGAAAGGAGGCGGTATTACGTCCACAGCGGTTTCTCTGTTAAGTAAAGCTTTAAATCGTATTCCAGTAGGATCTATCGTAAATAGAGCAATAGACGCTTTACCATACGAATTTCATATACCGGGAGGTTATCAGTATTGCGGACCAGGAACTAAATTGAAAAAACGACTGGAAAGAGGTGATCCAGGCATAAACAAGTTAGATCAGGCTTGTAAAGAACACGATATCGCATATTCCACGTTTGCCGATTCAAAAAATAGATCGATAGCAGACAGAAAGCTTGCGGACATAGCTTGGCAACGAGTAAAATCAAGTGACGCTAGCATAGCAGAAAAAGCAGCAGCTTTAGCAGTAACAGCAGGTATGAAGGCTAAAACAGCAGTAGGAGGTGGAAAAAGGAGGAGAAGAAGGGTAAAAAGGAAGTCAACCACAAGAAAACATGGAGGAAATATAAGAAGACGACGATCTAGCAGAAAAGGCAGGAAGAAGCCCACCGTGTGGTCAATGGTAAAAAACGGGGCAGGTCTTTACCTAAGACCTTATCGTGCATATTAAATGAAAGAAATCAATTGGTCATACCACATAAAGCATTAACCAATATTGAATTATTTAAATATATTTCCTGTTTAAAAATACCATTATTCCGCGGTGTGTTTATGAAAGACAGTTTACCAAAGAAAATGTGGCAAAATGAGACTGGAATTGTAAATTTGGATAATACTGAAGGGCCTGGCACCCATTGGGTTTGTTATAAGAAACTAAATAACAATGTATATTATTTTGATAGTTTCGGTAATTTTCCACCACCAAAAGAACTTCAAAATTACTTTAAATCTGCTAAAAACATATATTATAACTATAAAAGAGAACAACCTGATAATACTTCAATATGCGGCCATTTATGTTTGGAATTTCTAGCTAAAAGTATCAGTCACTATTGAGATGTCTTCCTATACGGTATCATTAACAGGAAAATCGTCCACTTTACGAAGTATCCTTTTTCCAGCGTTACGCTTGCAAAAAGGAAGGTTTTGGGAGGCGGCACTATTGGATTTTACAACTTACAACTCTATTCCCAATGTTACGGAAGGTAAAAATAACGTATTGCATTATTATAAGGGAAAAGATGCCAGTGGGAAATTTACAGACTTACAAGAGTGCAGGTTACCCACAGGTTCTTATGAAATTGATCATATAAATGAATTTTTGCAAACTAAAATGGGAAAAGACAATATAACATTAAAAGGTAATAATAATACGATGAAAGCTGAAATTACTTCCAAATATTATATAGATTTTACTCAACCAAACTCAATTGGTGATTTATTAGGATTTTCCAACGATGAGCCTGTTTTAGAACCAGATTTAACACATTCCGGTAAGAAAACAGTAACAATATTAAAAGTCAATAGTATAGACATAACTTGTAACATTATACAAGGAGCTTACAGGGATAGGGCTAACACCCATATTATACATACATTTTACCCAAGTGTACCACCTGGATTTAAAATTGTTGAAAAGCCACAAAACCTGGTATATCTACCGTTGAACACCACTTTCATTTCAGACATCGTGTTGAGCGTATTGGATCAAGACGGTAACTTGGTAGACTTTAGAGAAGAGCCTATTACGATTAGATTACATTTAAAATCAACACTTTAACATAAAAACCATGGGTTTAACATTTAAAAGCGAACAACCTACGGGAAACCGCATTAGTAGCTCTTCAGCTGTGGAGGAGTTAACACGCGAGAACATTCGTTTCTTAGAGAGAGTTGGATTAAAATTAACCGATTATGGATATACTGGATATAGCGCAGGGTCTAACATTCGACGAAACCCTATGGGAAAAAGAATATCACACCCACAACCCTTACACTTCATCGAAATTAAACAATAACGATGAAATTCGTATTCCCATACAACATCAAGACATTTACACACTACCATGTGAAAGTTACTTGTATATTGAAGGAAAAGTTACTAAAAAGGACGGTACTACTGCTGGTACAACAGTTCCATTTATAAATAATCCTATGGCTTTCCTATTTGATGAAATTAGATATGAAATATCAGGTGTAACAGTTGATTCCACTAAAAAAGTAGGTATTACAACAACTTTAAAAGGACTAACATCTATAACACCCAATGAAACCAATTTACTTAAACCTGCCGGATGGGTATTACCTACAATTGACACGATCACTCCAGATACAAATGGAAATTTTGATTTTCATATTCCATTACGTTTGTTGCTTGGTTTTGCTGAAGATTATAGGAAAATAATATTAAACGTTAAACAAGAATTAGTTTTGTTGAGGTCTTCTAACGATAAAGACATTATTAAAGCTGCAGATAATACGACTGATGCAACTTTAGAATGGAAATTAAAATTAGACAAAATTGTATGGAGAGTTCCACATGTTAAATTAGCTGACGAGCATAGAATGCTACTTTTAAGGAAATTAAAAGCCGATCGTGATATTGTTATTCCATTTAGAAGTTGGGAATTCCATGAGCATCCCAGTTTACCTACTACGGATCGACACACTTGGACTGTTAAAACATCAAATTATGTAGAACGAGCCAGGTATATTATATTTGGTTTACAAACAGGTAGAAGAGACGACATCACTAAACATGCAGGACAATTTGATCATTGTGACTTGAAAAATATTAAAGTTTATTTAAATTCACAATTCTTTCCATACGACAATTTAAATGTGTCATTCACTAAGAAGAAATACAGTATATTGTACGATATGTACGCAAGATTCCAAAGTTCATATTACGGTAAAGCAAATACACCTTTATTATCACCTTCAAAATATTTCGATGCCTACCCAATAGTTGTAATTGATTGTTCTAAACAAAATGAATCAGTAAAATCATCAAGTGTGGATATAAAAATAGAAATGGAATTTAACTCAGCTATACCGGCTAATACAACTGCATACTGTTTAATTCTACATGATAAAATTGTAACATACACACCTCTAACTGGAATTGTTAAGAATGTACTGTAAAGACCGGTTTTGTTTCATTCCGCGAGTATAAAAGCAGAGCGTACAGGCCGCTCCTCATCAGTTTGTTGCCTACTGTTGTATGGGTAGCATCGTATTCAATATGGCTTCTCCTAGTGGTACACCTGAAAATGTGGTAGATATTGAGAAGGAGATATCTGAGTTTTTAGATCTTCAAGGTCACCAGGAAGGAGGTGAACAAAACGTTTGCGGACAACTTCACGCCAGTAATAATGTTGAAGAAAAAGGTAAAAGAAGAAAGACTATACAAAAGAGAAAAAGGGATATTGAAGATAATATTTCTCCAAACATATTGAGTGAAGTATTTTTGCGAATATTTTACCCAATCTCTTCCAGTTTGGACAAAAGTGTTTTAATCGGTGTTATGAAATCGACAGATTATTCCCCTACTGTAATTTTAACTCATGGACCCAAAATGATTTTGTTTACGGACAGTGCTTGGGAATCGTTTATGAAACACTTGCATCTGCTAGAATGCTATTTAAGTAGTAACATGTTTGGAAGAAAGACAAGAGTAGGACTTTTGGATTCAAATGTGGAAATCGATATTATTAAACAACGTGGTGATCATCAGCTGCGGTTTAGAGACACAACAAGACATGATAACAAAATTCAACTTAATCGAGAGGAGTTTTTCATTTTAACTTGTGCTACTGAACCTATAACAAGATACTTGAGACAACTGGTGTTTTCAAGTTCGATTATTAAAGATTATCTGGAAGACACTTTGGACAAACAACCGGACGCACCTATATTATACGGACCTGTGGATACTTCTATATTTAATAGAGTTCCTCATGAAGTACAGATGTGGAGACAATTGGAAAAGTACGCTCAACTACATAAGAAATCAGTAAAACAGGAAGAAGAGGAAGATGGAGGAGAAGAATCAAGTGTTAGTGATGAAAACGAAAACAAGGAAAATATAAAGATGGAAACTTAAATGACAATGATTAGTTTTTAAAACAATAACCAACATTTTGTGGGGTTAGGCCTATTGGGGACGGTGCCCACGTTAAATATACACCAACGCGCCAACAACTGTACGGCCTGGTATATAAAAGTAGTACCTACCGTGGTGTGGAAATCAGTTGACCTCCTGACTTCGTAATGAGCAGACGTGTGACCTTCAAAATGGACAAGGGAGAAGAAGAACAAGTAAAGTCCAAGCCTGGTATTATTGAGTTTCAAGCGTTTCGTGGTAATGATGATAGATTCATTATAAAAGAACTTGTGTTTTTGGTCATGAATACAAGTGTTCCTTATTCATTTTTATTTAAACCACCATGTTCTTATTCGTCTTTAACTAGTAAAGCCGCTACTACCAACAGATGGATTTCAAAACACTTCCATCATATCGATTGGTATGATGGTTTTACAAGTTACACGGACTTGTATCACATTATGCATCACTTTTCAGACAAGTTTACCAATATTTACACAAAGGGGCTGGAAAAGAAAAGATGGATCGAAGGATTTACTCATGTTCCGGTTAATGATGTGGAATTGGATAAGAATTATCAATACATGCTGGAAACCATATGTATTTGTACAAAAAGCCCAGAACATGATAAAGATAGACATTGCGCTTTGAAAAATGCCTATAAACTAGCCTCTTACCTTCAAAGTGGGGAAGTGGGGAGTGGTGGGGGTAACGGAGAGTATATAAGTGAGGAGCAGACCGGGACCTGGCATGAGTATTACTCGAGATTTCGAGACGACAACATCTCCGAGCAAGAAGACGATCTGTAACCTGACCATGGCATCTCACCAGTTCCTTCAGACTTTGGTCGAGCAGTTCAATGTTCACTCCAAGTCAACAATATTACCTGTGAAGAAGTGCTCTGAACTAAAAGATGAAAAGCACTACATAATCCATGCTATGAAGAAGATGGAGACTACAGTTGGGGAGGCCATCTGCTGCAGTCTCAGCGAGGCACCATTTACTACGGGGGATGAGCCCAAGTTCCAGGTGTACCTGCCCAAGAGATTCGTCCATCTTCTACAAAACGAGGATCTTCGCTCCATTCAATCCGGCTGTCTATACCTGGTGTCCCACGGCTGCACGGGTAGCAATTCTACAGAGTTGACCATCCACATCGCTGACAAGCAGCAGTGTTAGATTTAAGTTTTATTATTGTACATATGTTATTGTAATGTTTTATAAATAAATAAATCATAAAAGACAAAAAAACAATAAAAAAACAAAAAAAATGCAACATATCAATATGTGAAGTTTGTCACATATTGATATGTTGCATTTTTTTTTTAAACTTCGCGGGTGACCTTGACCTTTGACCTTTGCATTTCACAATTACCCCCACTACCGTAATTACCCCCACTACCGCACTAGGATTCAAACCTGCTTGGATGCGAAAAAACGGTCAGTCTGTTGCCAACTAGCAAACGATGAGCACCTTGTACGAGCTTTGCTTACAACGAGTTATAACTGATGCATCTTTATTCCAAACGGCTTTACAAGATAATATCCCTATAACAGTAAAGCAGGATATCGAAGAGTACAAGAAAGATAATAGAGGGTATTCGGGATACTCCTGGTATAGGTTCCAAAACGGGGAAAAGTTTTGTAGGCCTTGTGGCGATGCTGCCGTCAGAGACCTTCGACGGTTCGTACAGGAAGGTGGTAGAAAACAGTTCGGATTTCTAGCACCGATGTTTAGATTTGAAAACTACAAGGACACCTGTGCTATTTGTTCCATCCCATTGTATCGATGGAAAAAAATTTAGAAGTGTTTAATTGGATCTTCCATACCCCCACCACCATTACCCCCACCACTTTTTCATGTACCTCCAAACGCTGTGCCTCGGCTTCATTTCTACTCCAGCAGCCAACCTAGCAACATCAGGATGTCTCTCAAACGTCAGTTGCGCAAGTTACGAGGAGGTGAGCATCAAGACTCAGCAGGAGCTAAACGACTTGTACAAGGAGTTGCAGCTGATGGTGGCACGAGGCTACCGTATAAACGTGCAAGTTTACGCTTGCAATATACGGAACACCCGGCAGCCAAAGGAAGAGCCTGGACATTCCTCGTCAGCTTCCTCACCGACGTCCATGAAGACCGAGCCGGACAACTTAGATTACTTTAGCTGACTAGCAGTTGTATTTCTTGTTCTAAACATTGTAGAATATGTTTATTTTTTCATTATATTAAAGAAGTAAAAGAGCAAAAACACCTATCTTGTTACTGACATATGAGCTCAGTAACAAGATAGGTTTTTTTAAAACACGGTTTGAATGACCTTGAAACTTCCCCCTCCACTGCTTTGCTACCCCCACCACATGACTATTGATGTACATGGCACATCACAATTGGAAACCTCATTCCATCTTCAACAGCCAAACCGACAACATCAACAATGGCAAACCTACCAACGGATAAAACATGTCCTCACGTTTGCTGTGACTTCGTCCACGAGTTGGAGAAGAGGATGCAGGAGAGGGCGATACGAAGAAGGCAGATCCACTCAGAAAATATCATGATAGTCAACGGCTATCTTTTATTGTTCGGCCTTATTATGGTTGTACTTTTCATACTGTATGGCATAGTCACATGTGTCGGCAAGGTTGCAGAAGAAAACGCTCGCCACCATCAATTGGAAAGTTTCAATGTTACTTTGTAGGTTTTCCTTTTTTTTTTAAACTCCGTTTGGATGACCTTGAAAATTCCCCCACTACTCCACCACACCCCCCACCACTTCACCATGTTCCTGCATGAGCATCACATCAACCGTCATTCCTTGTCCGACAAGCAACCATGACAGACAACAACACCATCAGCCAAGCTGACTCCACTACTGATGTCGGTACAAGTACGGGTTGGACACTGTCGATCGATAGTGTACACTATTTGAAACGATTTGCGAACGGATGAAGGAAATACTGCGGGACAACCCTGGGATCATAATACAAATGAATTTAAATTATGATTGGTCCCAAGTTAGAATGCAAGGGGACGATAACAACGGTCAACAATCTCCACAATATTCGCCGATGTCCCCGATCTACCCTTACGGCGAGTCTGACGTTGATGAAGATGAGGCTAATGAGGATGTGGGGGACAACGAGGCTGAAGAGGAGTAACCTTCATTCCTTTTTTAAAACCCAAATTGGATGACCTTGAGAATTCCCCCTCCACTATTTCCTTTTTTAAAACCAAAATTAAATGACCTTGAAAATACCCCCTCCACATACTTTTGGTTTACCCCTTCTACTTTTCAATACTGTTACCACAGTCTGTAGCTCACATCATTCCTTGCTTAGCTATCATGGCGGACAGCACTCTTTCTCGAGTTGACTCCACTACGGATGAAGAATGGCCATTTTCCTGGAATGTTCATCTGCAAGACTCGCAGAAGTGGATATGTTGCATGAGAAATTGGTGTATGTATTAAACGAAAACCCCAACATTGAATGTAGAATGACTATGGATTTCGATGCGACAGGGGTCCACACTCAACCTTCCACTTCCAGCCAGCCTGAGCCTCAGCTTCAGCCAAAGAACTTTACACATCTTTACACTCCAATACGGCCGGAGGATGTGGTTATCAGCGAGGCAGACTCAACTACAAGTTATATTGAGCCAACAAATTGGAAGCTTGTTGTTGACACCTTACACAAGGTCGACTTAGTATGTGACAAATTAAAGGAATTGATGATGCAAGATCCTGGTCTTCGTTTTAAAATTGATTTGTTTTTTCATCTGGGGAGCACCTGCGCGGGCTCTTCGTCTGACAGCTCTCCAAGTACAACGGACGAGGAGGAGGAGGAGGAGGACGACTAGTTATCTTTTTTAAAACTCCGTTTGGATGGCCTTGACCTTTCCCCCTCCACTGAGTTTATTTAAGGTGCACTCTCAATGACTGCAGCATCATTACCTTCACCACAGCAACATGGAGAGTCAACTCAACTACTGTTGCGAACAGAAATGTTTTTCATGGCCAAATGACATTGATGTTGCGGATGGCCTGGCATGCAGAACATGTGAAGCTTTTGGTCAGTGCATGTGTAAGTGCAAGTCTTGGAAGAAGCCGAAACCAGAGTTGAAGACATTCCATGTGTACCAGATGAGAGGGTATAAGTACACTTGTTGCCCTGAACGTTGCATATAATTCACACTAAAACAGCTAACTGGCTGCAAATTGTGCAACAATCATTTTGCAGGTTTTTGCAAACATTATTTGGGAGCCTGTCAGTACAGATCAACTTGACATACAGAAGCACTCAATATCAATGAAATCGCTATAGATACACAAGAGTAGTCTTTCTACTCTTTGACTTTTTTTAAAACTCCATTTGAATGACCTTGACCTTTCCCCCTCCACTCACCTTAGTTTATATAAACCCCATTCCCACTGACCACAGCATCACTTCATCGTGCTCCCTCGTCAAAGCAGCATCAACTATGGAAAGTAAGCGCATCTCATGTTGCGAGCATAGGTGTTTGGAGATACAAGGCGTCACGTATTGTGCAAAGAAGCGTTGGGAGGAAGAGACGGGGACAACCTATTGCTGTGAGGATGAGTGTTTCCTCTTACCAAAGTGGCAAGTGGATGGGCTGGCCTGCCGGCAATGTGAATGCTTCGGATGTTGCAGGTGTAGATGCAAGAACCAACAGCTGCCACCACCGGTACTACAAACTTTCAAAATCTACAAATCCAAATACTTTTATACTTGTTGTCCGCAGCGGTGTATTAAGTTTCACTTCTCCAATCTTACCAATTGTCGGAAGTGCTACGGACAACCTGATGGGTGGTGCACCTGTTTTCTGGACTCCTGCCGCTACAGATCGGATTGGTTTACAGATCCGTTAGAAATTGATGAAGTCGCCCAGGAAGCACAAGAGTAGTCTTTCTACTCTTTCACTTTTTTAAAACTCCATTTGGATGACCTTGAGATTTCCCCCTCCACTTCTCCATATACCTAGAGTACACAGAGCCTGACAGTCAGTCACTCGGTGGCTGTCGTGGGGTGCGCATCGGTGTCGGCGCTCCGTTGTTAAGTTTTCAAGGTCACAGTAATATCAAATTGTTGGTGTTGTGCTGGTTCAAGGTCACCTGAGGGATAACCGATTGCCCATTTAGGCAGAGTCATGTCAGAAACTCGAGTTTAACTTGGCACTTTTGCCGTTTCTCGTCGAAAATTCGCTCCAAGTGGTCAAGGTCACTGGGACTCGGACTGAAACTAGGAGCGTAGTGCGAGAAACGGCAAAAGTGCCAAAAAATTTTAAGTTTCGGCGTGACCTTGACCTCAGTGGCGTCGGTGACGTCATTTTGATGACGTAAGGGGTGATGACGTCATCAGCACGTCATTTCTGTGACGTCATGGGTGTGACGTCATCGAAATGACGTCATTGGTGATGACGTCATCGATGACGCAATCGATGACGTCATCGGTGAGGTCATTGACCTCGATGACGTCATCCCTCAGGTGACCTTGAACTGGCCCAGCACCAACAATTTGACACTACTGCTACTTTCTCAGTCAACTCTGAACTGTTTGTCGCGGTAAAAATGTCAAATTAAAGCATATACTGTGTAATTATCAAAATCCCTCTAAATACACGCTCGTCCTTAGAGCTTATTATACCAAGGTCGGTAGAGGTAAAGCGCTACTTCTTCCAAAGGTCTTCGGAATAGCTTTTTTTGCCGTGCAGATATGAAGCGTTAAAACTAAAATGTAATTCAAGTTAAGTTATAATATTTACAATTACACAGCTGAGTGAATAAGAGGATGAAGCAGTGTTGCTATAGCCACGATACTTATCGTAATACCATATTAGTCTAATTTACATTTGAATTATTCCTTAATAACAAACAATTAGATAGTTATTAAATTAAAAATTAACAATGAAGGTAAATATACAACCATACATTTTACCTTAGTTTACTTTAAAATTCTTTATTTTAGTAATGGTTGAGACAAACAATCTCCAACGCAAACGAGAACAATTGTTTTTACTACAGGGTAGGCAACACTTGCAGGTAGCAAAGAGTAAAATGTTGATTTTTTTACACTTTCTAACCGACAATAACTATGTGGCGACATCCACGGATGTCGCAGAAACTGACACCATTGCTCTTATGGGATGTAGTTCACCTGTGGCACTATAGTCATCTTGATCTTATACATCTTTCTAAGGTTCAATAGAATGCAATTCTTACGAAAGACTAAAATAATTGACTATAAATGAACTTGTTCACGTTAGTGTATACATAGTCATTGAAAAAAATTCACTTATAGAGTTTAGCTTTTCAATAGTTAGCTGTGATGTGTTTTATTATTTTTACAATCACCTAGGCCAACGTATTTGATAATCGACTGTTACTCTAAATTTAGGAATATTTTTTGCAAGGACTTTTAAAGGTGGAAGTTTTTGACGAAAGTAATATCGATAAAAGGGGAGAGAATTTACTTCTACTCGGTCATCCTTTTAAGTTCTATTTTGCGATTTTATTTTCTACTAGTGCAGATCTTTAATAAATATTCACATTTGGTTTCATTTAATATTTTATTCTTACCTATTTTGGATTATTATTTGGAGATATATACACAGTTTATAATTTATATCTGAAAGACGTAGACTTCATTGGCACATAAGAATGCACATAGGTTTATAAATTATAATGCAGCTCTAGGAGTTTTTTACCTCTCTCTACATTGAGCGCCAAAAAATTAAATCATGCAACTTTGATTCATAAAATGTCAGTAAAATGAACGATGTCCTCTTAGAAAAAAATAGTTTTTTAATTATGGGGAAAGAGAACTATTGCTTTGAATTACAGATAACTTTAAAATGTTTTAATTGCTGCTGTTTTCCCCGCCAGAGAGGCAGTTGTGAGTGATGTCAGTTATTGCCTAATGGAGCGTCAATTCCAGCTTGTTGGTCAGCTAATGAATTGATGCCGCTCAATATAGAGTGGGTGGCTATAAATGTACCCACGGAATATCATTACGTACTGAGAAGTATTATTCAAAATGTTAAAACATATATTTTCTTATGACAAACACGCAATGTTATATAAAGCTAAATTTATGTATGGACTAAGAATGATATTATAATGTATACAATGGACAAAACTTACATTTTATGTCATTAAAAACCTATAATGGGAATTATGTATGACATTCAGTTCCTAAATTTAGGACTAGTATATTGGTTTTGGTTCCCAAAAGGATTGGGATTTTAACGCATCGTTGCACAAAACTCCACCATGCATAACTGTATTACTCCCAAACTTTAATTTACAGCATTTAATTAAAATTGTGTGTAAATATGCGCTACAAACGTTCTAGCATGTAATAAATCGTCCAGAGCTGTTTGGAAAGTTAAACAGTTTTTCACTCCAAACTATTTTTACTACTTTTCGAGATTCAAAAAACTTTAAATACTAAACATTAATGTAATATTACTGTTTTGCAAATAATTAAATGAAATAGTTGTAAAACACTTTTAGTAATTTTTTCCACAAGTAAGTAATTTCTGGAGTGTAGAACGAGACTCGGTAAATGTATGGGATTCTAATCCCTGATTTTCATATTAAGATTACTTATTTTAAAACTCAACAATTAATTCTCAGAGCTTTAGTGTGTAAAATAGTCCCCTTCATTTTTTATGTTTATTAAAATAAATAAGCATCCTATAAGGGCTAATAGTCAAAGCAAATCATCTTGTATGTTATCTTATGTAATAGGATATTTAGAAGGAAAGAAAAATAATGGTAACCCCTTAATGTGACTTCTAAATCTGAATTGATTGATTCAACTTCAAGAATATAAAAAAACGGCTTTCGCTTATTTTTAATTGGGCAACTTTGGTGGTTACTTCGCCCTATCGACTGAATACCTCATATAAAGGACTTCGTTTAAAATATGAAAATGGCGAAAGTCATTATCGCTCGGTCCTTATCTCACTTCAGTTCAACACACCAGTCGATTAGAATACGGACTATTTCGAGTCATCAATCGAAATACCCGAGTTAGCTTCTCCCATCCGCAGCGATGGTATAGCCAGAAGTCTGGGGTTTCCGGCCGTTTTCGAACATTTGATAATTAGTTAAAACTGATATGTAAAATATTACTTATTGTAAAAATATTATTATAACAGAAAAGTGTTACGTATAAGTATGTTGAATAAGAAAAAAATATTTATGCTTTTGTTAGCCCTTTTAGTAGGGAGACGTGGTTGGCCGATCAATAATGATATATACACGGTATATATTGCTATATATACACGGTAGAAGTCCACGATTTTTATCCTAGATATGGTAATTTATTTTGTTTATAATCAAACGTCTTATCATATTAAGTCTGTTTTTTACCCGGCATCATTATGGTGGTATAAGTAGGCCTATGTGGAAGAAAAATTAAAAAATATTCTTTCACAAATACATCAAGTCTCTTAAAAGTCACTATGCACTCACTAAATTTGATTTGTCTGTGAATTATTTGTCCCTCAACATCGAAAATAAACATTTCTCCCGCCATCTTTTTTCATCTGAAACAGTAAATTATTTTTATTTTAAAAAATGTTCTAAATTATATACTCCCGCATGTGTAACTGACTCACTCACTCATCGGGATATCAGAAATTCGTCAAATGTCGGTAAAGTAGATTAAGCGATCTCAATAATACATGGCGGTAATTTTAGTTCTCGCTTGGGAGTTACTGAGTAGTAAGTCATATATGAGAGTTTGCAATCAAGTCGAGCATTTAAATTATATGAATTATCAATTGGTCATAGATTCTTTGGATTTTCATTTTGTTCATTCTTATTGTTTACGGTGTTGATTGATGGTGATTTACTGTAGTGAGAGTGGGTCGTTCCACCTGGGTGATTCCCGCTTTGACTTTACAGTAGTTAACGCCTAGTGTGCAGCTAAAGTTGCATGTGCGCCAATTTGGCAGGATCGTTGATGAAAATCTCAAGGCACTACCATTTTCATTTTCTGTTTAGTTGTGTTCAGTGTACATCACTGACTAAGTAAAAAATTTAAACCTTTAAATTTGGATTTCATTTTACTTTGATATTTAACAGCTAAGTTACATTAGTTGTGTCTTGGTCATGACAAAATTGCTAATACCCCTTTTAAAATATACAAAACTCATTTTAAACAATAACACTGGTGGTTGAAATTTAGATTGGCCCTATAAGAATAACTTGGAAAACATTTTTAAATCTTCTCTGATTATTTTTTGTTAAACAAACATGTCCCAGCTCAAAAATATATCTTAGACTCTCTTTTAAATATGTTTCAAATACAAATTTTTGGTTTCGTCATACTTTTTTCATAGAATTAACAATATGACGGTGATGTTTTAATGTATGGAATAGAAAAAACTAATAACTTGATAGTTGATTTTTTGTGATAAAATATTATTAAAAATAAGGTTCTTTGACATTTTTATGCTTGGCCAGTTCAGCAGACTGGGTAACTTAATTATAACAAACAATAATAACTAAACCCAGACCCAATAGATGACTTATATTTGCACATAATCAATTTAAAATATTTCTTGTTTCTTTAATAATAGTTGTAATTAAAAGTTGGGTAGACTATTTCATTTTATGTAATTATTACAACCCTACAATTGATCCAAGAATCCTTCTTTTGGCTATTATTTCCCTATTATTGGTAATTTTGATATTATTTGTAACTTAAAGTTCATACGGTATTTTTAATTTATTTAATTTATTTTTAGTATTTGCTTGATTGATTTTGCGCCAAGTAACTCCTCGGAACTAATTTAATGGCAGGTTTATTATCTAGAAACCAAAAATTTATCTTAAAAATGGGATTGCATCATATTGATTTTGGCACACCAGTTAAAACTCCAGTGTTACTATGACTTTTTTTCTAGAAACAGCCTCACTTAACAATGTTTTGACACATAATTAGAATAACTACTACTATGACAATAAAAACAACTTCAACTCTTATAATTGAAAATTTTACAATTTTACAACTTCTTAAAATTAACTATAATACCGACAATTTTAAATCAAAATTTTATATTATTGTTGTTACTACAACTTATAGAAAATAAACCTCTACAACATACATATATCATTCATTTTTGTAACATTCATTTCAATCATAATAATGGCAACTATATTTAATCTTATTAGTAATTTTGAATATTTTTTGTAATCTATAAAAGTCTCATTTAAAGATATTTGAGTTAGATTTAAAGTTTGGCCCGTTACTTTCTTTCTGTGCCGTACCTAAACTCTTTGACGTTCCAGACCAAGTTTTAGTCAGAGGTATATAGGAGACTGCCCGGTGAGTATTTATTTTAGGGATTTGTAATTATGTACATACACAGGGTTCCTGCGTTTCCCGGCCTCCCCGTGGGGGAACTGAATACGCCAGATGCAACTCTTAATAGAAGGCTTAACTTTTGTTTCTTTAACTACTACTCCTAACTATAACAATAACCACAAATATAACTCTTTTAATTGAAACTTCTTTTCATCTAACACTACAGCAAAAATACAACTAGATTAGCCTAAAGTATATATTTATTAAACTACAAATCGTTCTTTTGCCTTCCTGTTTTGTGGTACAACCTACTTCAATCAAAACAGATATTTTTCCCCAATTCCATTCTTTCTGAAATACACTCCAGTCATAAGTTATCATAATAGTATCTCCATTTTTTTTACACAAACAATTCTGAGTGTAATACCTAGAATAATACATAGTTAAGTATTATTTTACAAGTCTCCATTTTTTTAAATTTTTTTTTATTGAAATGCGGGGAACTAAGAAGAGGATTTAAATACCCCCGTCGCAGCAGACCTGCGTACTCAGCGAATTTCCAAATTAGTAGTATTAATTATGACCAGATAAACCTGTAAACCAAAAATCATCACAAGCTCATAAAGGGAAATAAATGTTTATCTCCTTATGATAAATGTAGGGTTAGAGTATGCAGGTATGCTGCCATGGGGAACACTAAAAGTAGGTTTTTAGCATTAAAAAAAATTATTTTGACCATATCAAGCCATACATTAAATTTCGTCAATATCTTTCCATTGCTAAAGGAGTTTGCCTATTCTCCATATGATTAACATTGGAAAAGAGTATGCAGGTTTGCTGCCATGATAAGCACAAAAACCAAGATTTTTTACCATAAATGGATGAATCTCAACCAAATGAAGCTGAATACCAAGTTTCATCCAAAAACATTGGTTAATAATTGAAATATTAGCACATCCTTATTCTCCATAAGATTAACATAGGAGCCCCAAAATACAATGTACTGTCTTTAGACTTTGTAATATCTCGGTAACCAATGGAGATAGAGCAAAGCTTCAAAATGCTAAATTCTGTGTTTTTTGAGCTAAATCCGATGGTCAAAATAAAAATTTGAAATTTAAAAAAATTACATATGAAAAATGCAAAAAACCCATTTTTGGGGTACAAAACCCCCCAAAACTACCCCTTCCGATAGGTCGATATGTCTGGTTTACGAACTCATCCGAATAAACGTAGGATTACACATTTCTACCAAATTTGGTGTCGATCGGACCATTTTTACGAGAGTTATCGTGTCTAGGGACACATACATATATATATACATATATATATATATATACATATATATATACATATATATATATATATACATATATATAAATTTTAATGACTATTATTTTTGGTCTCTGGGCACCTGAAAACGAAAAAGTAACATGGTCCCGGGCTTAGGTCTTACCATGAGACCTACGGTAATAGCTTATTCCCTATGGGAAATTCGCTAATAAAGAGCCGTAGGTTATTCAGCGAACACAATGAGGGGTATTGGAGTGGAGCCCTCAACTAGCCTAATTGCATGATTGAATGAGAGTTTTATACTAATTTTATAGTAATTTCTACATGAGTGTACTAATTATAATGAAAACTCTGTTCTAATCCATTATCCCCATCGTTATAAACTCAATTAAATTGATTAGTTTAAGATCGATCTTTCATTGCATGCTATGTCAAGAGAGCTATTTATCTTTCTGCCTAAGTGTAGCTATCCGGGTGTGACCTCCTGAACTTCTAAATAAATACAATTATACTGATCGAAAATTATTTTACATATCATTAAAAATTTACTTGGTTACTAATAAAAGCTAATAGTATAGTAATAGACAACCAACAGTCAAAATACTGTTATTTCTATAAAATCACAAAAACATCAATCATTCTGGTCAATCCTAGAATTCCTGAAGGATTATTATGTTATCTTTTTTATTGCAAATTTGCTTAAAACAGTGAATAAAAATAAATTTTCCAACAAAATGAACACGTTCAATAACAAACCAACTAGTACTCAAAGTTTTACAGCGATATTTTTAACATTTGTGGAAGTATACTTTGAACCTTTTATACCGCCACCTCGCCTCCGCACCCAGCCTCACTACAACCAGGACCTGGAAGCGTGTCCCATGAGGACGGGGGCGAGGAGGGGCTCACAACCTACAAGAGAAAAACAACCAAACAATATCGCGGAGGAGGTTGTGATGCTTGCAGTTGCCGGGTCGTCATGTCTGCCTCTTCCTTCTGAGACTGGAGAAACACCACCTGACGCTCGAGGTCTGCAATCTTCGTCATGTCTACCTCTTCCTTATGAGACTGGAGAAACACCACCTGACGCTCGAGGTCTGCAATCTTCGTCATGTCTACCTCTTCCTTCTGAGACTGGAGAAACACCACCTGACGCTCGAGGTCTGCAATCTTCGTCATGTCTACCTCTTCCTTCTGAGACTGGAGAAACACCACCTGACGCTCGAGGTCTGCAATCTTCGTCATGTCTACCTCTTCCTTATGAGACTGGAGCAACACCACCTGACGCTCGAGGTCTGCAATCTTCGTCATGTCTACCTCTTCCTTCTGAGACTGGAGAAACACCACCTGACGCTCGAGGTCTGCAATCTTCGTCATGTCTACCTCTTCCTTATGAGACTGGAGCAACACCACCTGACGCTCGAGGTCTGCAATCTTTTCACGGAGTATTGAGTCGGTTGTCAGTGATTCTTGTAGATTCGTGTGATCAGTCAAACTGTCAGCACAGAACCCGTTCTTTTGAGTGGTTACCCCGGATTCTTTCACTGGTACTGATTACGTTGAATTGCTGCTGACCGGCTTAAACAGTGGGCTGTCATCAATGGGTTACAGGGGTCGGTTATGTTTCTCGGAAGAGTACGTCTTGTCAGTTGAACTGCGACTGTTCATGACAGTTTTGTATGTTTCTACTTCTGTATTTTTATTCCGTCATCTGATTTGCTTAACTCTGCAACTTTGTGCTTGTAGTCTTCTGGTAAAGGCCACTTTCAAAATAGTGTTTGACAACGTTGTCTCACTTTGATTCTGTAATTGTGCTACTGGCTTGGTAAAAATTATATTTACACTCTTTGTGTGTTTTTTCTTGGTCCTTATGTACTCAGGTAGTTCATAACAGATTGTTTAGCTTTTACCTTCCTGGGTATTATTAGTCATTTTGGACGGCTTTCTGCAAACTGCAAACTGATCTTCTCTTCTTAGTGCGAGTTCCTCCTTTTGGAGATGGGGTTTTAATAAACAAGTCACATTCATGAAGAGTTCCATCAATAGAATACAAATACATGGAGTTATTTCAAAAAGCTTCATTATTAGGTAGTCCTCAACGAGGTCAATAATTTTTTTAAGTTCTTCAAATTTTAGGTATACACCGTATAAAGGCCAATTGCAATAAAAAATTTTACGAGAGACCAAATTTATGTTAAAAAAACTCACTATGCACTCACTAAATTTGATTTGTCTGTGAATTATTTATCACTCAACGTCGGAAATAAACATTTCTCCCGCCATCTTTTTTCATTTGAAGTAGTAAATTATTTTTATTTTAAAAAATAAATACAATACAGTGTATAACTTAGAATTTAGATAGTTGACTTAAATTTGCTAATGTTACTTAAAAATTTAGATTTTTTTTCAATATGGATTTAGAATGCCTGCACCATTTTCAAATTTTCGAGCCGATCTCCATTTTTTTCTTGATCTTCTTAAACACATAATTGTGGCTTTTAAAATTGAGCATGTCAATCTGACTCTTATCCAGTTCACTACCAGGCTGTATGGCTTCCCCCATTTTTACGACAACCTCTCAGCCAATGCTCTTATCAGGCTTTGGAATTCATTCGCTAAGATTCCACTGACCGAGGTTATTAGGGGGGTGAAAGAGGCATTTCGGTGTTCACAAGCTGACATGTATTTCCTTTTCTTTTCTTCTTCAGCATTTTTTATGACTTTTTTATGTTTGGAGACATATGATGGAGCATCAGTGTCAATGACACGGATATTCAATAATGCTTCCATCTGTGTCTCCCATACACCTCTACACGCCAAGTCAGCATTAATTGCAGGTGCATGTAAGTTTTCTTTTTCAGCAATAAGAGAGTCTTTTATGCAATTGTCCCATGAATGTTCCATTAGGTTTCCTAATGTATCCCTCATTTCGTTATGGCGTTTTATGATTAGGCCACCGACCGGACATATTAGGGCGTGGTCTGTGTTAAAATATTTCCGCAGCCATCACATTTGGTTGGTAAGTTGATCGCCGTCCTTCCATATCGCAATGCTAGGGAATCTTTATACTCTTGCGGTGACATGTATAAGTTTAATTTCTTGAGTGGTATGTAAGATAACTACCTACCATGTCTTGATTTGGGGTCTGCGTTAAGTAACATTACATTTTGCCTTTGTTGTGAAAAAGATTTTATATTTTCATTCAATATTTCTTTTTATTTGTTTGCTTCTGCTCTTAATAGGTCTTTAATGATGAATTTGTAGCATCTTCATGCTCACTGAACTCAAAAGGGGATTTTAGTGCAAGAGCTTTTAATAGCACTTCACATCCTCGTTTTGAAGTTTCATATATGTTTTTCGCTTGCACCACTATACTATTCCTTACCATACCTATTCCTTCTCCTTTTACTGTTAAATGTAGTATTTCATGCTCTTCTTTATTTAGGCCGTCTTGCAATCCAAACAGATGGGGAAACAGTGACTTTCTAATAGTGCGCTGGATTGGACTGAACATTTGTTGTTCGATTTCCACTACTCTTTGAAAAAAGGTCCATTCTGCTTGCAACGATTTGGTAGCAACAGTATGGGCTGATTGAGGATGTTTTTCAGCAATATCTGCTAGATGTCTAACACTTTGAGTCCAAACATTTATTTTTCCCGTTGTAATTTTTTCTTTTCTTCATCACAGCCAATATATCCACCTAAAAAGTTACTGCCATGAACAATTTCATTCCCCCCATTTGCTTCATTATTGATTTTGGGATTACAAAATCATGGTTCAAAATTCCTTTTTTTTAGCTTGAGGGTAGTATCCATATTTAGGACCCATTTCTTTGAGTTTTTGCCAACATTTCTGAAATTATTTTAGCGAATTACCCCAAAGTGAATATGTTATTACGGTAGTAGCCATGGTAAGACCTAAGCCCGGGACCGTGTTATTTTATTTCATTTTGAGGTCCTTAGAAGCCAAAAAACACCGTTAGTTTATTTTCATTTATATGTATGTATATATATGTGTCCGCAGTACCAATAACTTTTGAAGAGGACCTCCGATTTTTATGGAATTTTATATGTAGGTGTATTTTCATGAGTTCGCGAACCAGCATGGGGTTTCAAAGGGGTCAAAAATGGCTTTTTGGCATTTTCAATCAAAAATCTTATTTAATTAAAAAACTTTAACTAAAACCATTTAAAAGAGCTCATAAACAAACAAATTAGTATTTTGAGTTTGTAACTTGGCTTAACAAATAACGGAGAAAAGTCAAAAATAGAATCACTTGGTAGGATTTAAGTGATATTTGATAACATTACCCATATGGCGCCAAACCTACATACTCGCCCCTTTAGGGTTTATGGGGAAAATTAAATAGTCCCGAATATTAATACATTTTGAGTTTTACCTTACACCTAACATTACATTTGCTAACAACAAAAACTTTTTGACAACATCCTATGGCGTTAAACCTACATACTAATTCCTATGAGTATTGTTATCGGGGGAAATACAAAATATCAAATTCTTTTGGAAATTCGCTGACTACGCAGGTGTGCTGAGACGGGGATATGTATCCATCTAAGTAAGAGATCACCTGTCAAGTATCGACTAAGTCGTCAAATTGGAGCTAAATTTTTATCAATTTATTTAGGTCCAATTAATGTGTATGAGCCCGTTACAATTTTTATTACACACCAAAGCAGTCTTTACGTTTTTACAACTAAACAACTATGAATACTTTAACCAGACATTAATCAGACGAATTGAAGCCAGTTAGTGTGAGACGATAAGATCCTTATCGTGGGAGTGGCGGAGCTTATCTCCATATGTCACCCTGTCTGGCTGGGTTCATACGAACATTAGCCTTAACAGCGCTGAGATATAAACCATTATTGTTATTAAAAACTATTAATAATACGGATTTCAGAGTGATATATAGCCTACTGGCCACATCACTAATATCATACTTATTATAAAAGTACAATGTAAAGGTGTCATATCATGTAAAGGCACTAATTCTACATTTTTATTTCATTTATCTGTTCTCAAATAATAACTCTTGAATCGCTAGCCATCCGGCTAGCCTAACGGTTAGCGCCTTGGACTTCGGTTCAAGAGGTGACGGGTTCGAATACCGGGTGGCCAAAAAATATTTGATGGGTTTGGACCGCTTTCCCAAAAAGCGTTTATGTGTACCTAGTAAAAAAATTCTTAACAAAATGCTTTTGGCGTAGGTATGAGCAAAAAAAAATCGCTAACAGAACGGCTCACATTAACCTCGCTTTACGGCATTATTGATCTTGCCCCTTTTTAATACTTACAAAGTTACTATTTTTATTTCTATTTCTCCTTTTAATGATAAATTTACATACAAATCATTGTGAATGTATTTTCTTTCCTTAGCCCTCAGGTTTTGGAATTTAATATACAGTTCAGTGTGTACAAATATTTCCCTATATCGATGAAATCACTTTTGCTGGTATCAATTGACCGGCCGCTCCAATAGTTTTTCTGTCACGGACAGAAGCGGTCAGTTAATTGAGTCTCTTGTCGCTTCCCATCTCCGGACAGTAATTAACTTTCTACTCATCCAAATCAAGGACTTCGACTTTGGTTGAAATAAAGCTATCGTTCTGTTTTATGAAATTGTTTTATTACCGTGAACAAAAGTAAATAGTTATTTCTTTACAAGGCATGTTTAACACTATCATCGACAGCTAATCGATAAAAAACATCGATAATAACGAGGGGATTAAAAGTTTCGTGGTCAAAGCGATTTAACCTTAAAGAGTGCGAATACCGCCGGCACCGGTACTGGTTCTGATATTTGAGATTGGATAGATCATACTTTCCAAAATAGTAGAAAGCGACACGCTTTGTATATCTCCTAAAAACTTATTCTAAGGTGAGTCTAACCTAGGCTAAACTAACTATATATAACTATCTGGTAATTCATTAAAATTGACTAGGCAATTTGAAAACCGTTACCGTTTTTTTATGTTTTTAACTTAGTGCTTTATGAACTTTTAATTAGCCTAGTGAAATTAATTCACTAAGTTTATGAAAGAGAATTGAACAATTAATATTGTCATTATATTATAGATTATGCAAAATTTACATAAGAACTTTGCATTTTGTATGAATTTGTTAAGAGTTTAATTCTTGACAAATCATACAAAATAAGAGTAATAAGTGTTCGTGATTATAAGACCATCCTCTGAGAGGGAAAAAATAAATTGACTGTAAAGCGTTGGCAAAGTTAAATTTTTTTGTACTTTTTTACGATATATAACATTTTTAATAAATAAATACTAGGTTTCGTTTGAATGCACATCATAGCAAAAATGGCTGCGACATATCGTACATTGTACGGGGGGGCTATTGCCATACGTCTGGATATAATGGTGATAGTTACAAGTATTTTTACAAGTGTTTTAAAACAAATTCTTGAGTTATCATTTGTTTAGAGAATATATTGAAACATTTTTTACTTTTTAATATTCTTTGAAAACACTGTCTTATCATCAGACTGTATTATACATCAAATGTACTCAAGAACGGGGGTGTATTAAATTTTCAACTTTTTAAGTATTAATCATTTAAAATGCATATTTAAGATCTTTAAAACATAGAACAACAATAAATGTCCACGCATTATGTATGACGATTTTCCCAGCTGCTACCGAATCGCCAACTGTATTGATTGATATTTAATCAGCAGGTCCAGGTAAATAATTAATCCTATTTCGCGTAATTAAATTGTTGTTCATCAAAAGTAATCCATTAACTAAATTATGACTTGTTTCAATGCTGCTCGTACAGTTATTTTTAATTTACTATTCCACTTAACTTCCAAACAATGCTACTAAAAACAAAACTTACATTGACAACGTTAAAATTTTAATACGTAGTAGAAATATTGTAATTATATCTAAGTATCTCTTAAAGTCTACTAATAGGTAAACTACTGACTTACAAAGTTCATAAAGGGTGGGTAACTAGTACATTTACCTTACAATCTATAGGGTTATCAGGGTTTCAACGCCGTTATAACGTTAAACAATATCACACCAACAGTCTCTTACAAGATACTGTCTTACTGGACATCATATCCAAAGGGACACTTCGATTTAGATACTAACGTAAATTTTATTATTTTCTTAGTAATAAGCTTAAATATTTAACATTGTTGATCGGAAGTTTAGAAAGGATTATTTAATTAAAAACTAAAATAAAAACATTAACGACAAATAAAACCTGTTTTATCTAGTATATTTTACGCAAATTTTCCTTAACATCTGAAAGGACAATATGTGCATGCGCAGTTCACCTGAGGACTTAAAAATAACCACCATTCAACCGCAAGTGACCACAAAAAAATATTAAACGACTGCTTATCTTAACCCACAATTATATATATTAATAGGCAAACAAAACATTTTTTTCTCATCTTGTATGTATGTATCGTCGGAGAGACCCGTGCATTGTTTTAGAAAGGTCGTGCCCTGTAGATGAGCCGAAACCCAATATAATTTATAAAGGAAACCCAGGGTTGTGTCTTTATAAGTTTCAATGTTTATCTCCTTGAGCAGCAGAAATTGATTAAATCACTATATTTTGACAGCTGTTTTGGCAGTAGAAACAGGTATTTCAGTCAGTCATAAATAAATGTTGTCCTGAAAAACTGAATATTTGTTCGAATATAGACTAATGGGTGATTTTTGGTCAAGATAAAAATACGCTCTTTTTTACCTATGGACTTAGTCAAACTTAGTTGAACTTAGAAATGTTTGGGTGAATAATTTAGGGATTCTCTGTATATTATCTCCTGCCTTTGGTGAAAATAAAAATAAACGCTAAAAAACAATCAAACTGCAAAGTGTGTCATGATTATATTAAAAAAGAAAATAATAACGATTTTGAATGAAAAGTAAGAGGTAATTTGGTGAAATTGATTCCAAGAATTGATTAGCCCGGTATCACATGATTCAGTGACATGCCCTCCGAACAACTTATATAGTGTGCTTGAAAAGTCAACGACAATTTTATACATTTTTATTCTATCGAAACAATTTATGTTACATAGAATATCAATATGGAAAACTGGAGGTAATTAAATACCATTAATAATGGTTAGGTTTTGTTGAAACGTCAGAATCCATTATTAATGGATCTCAATCAATGGGCTATCAATGGATTATCATCAATGGGCTAAAACCTGGGTCAGTATGTTGATTTAATTGATTCAAATGTAAATTTATGGAATGGGTAAAAATTGCAGTAGTATTTTATGTTTTAAAATCAGTTTAGAAATTGAAATAATGACGGAGAACACAAATGGGTCATCATTACACCATGGGTAAGCATTTTACGTATACCCCCATACGATCTTTTTTCGCCCATACAACCAAATACCAGATTTTGCATCAATTGCATACCAACAACCTACCAACTCTGTTGCTGCCTAATGTTTTAACCAAACCTAACTATTATTTATGGTATTGAAGTACCTCACGTTTCTTATTGTGTTTATTCATGTAACATGTCACGTAATATAATTTAGTTAGAATAATGTAATAAAATCGTCAGTGACTTCTCTATTACCTTGTATATTTCACAGAATTCTATTATAGAATTTTAAGTAAACTGACTTACACTTCACTTTTTTATGTCTTTTTTGAGCCAAAAGTTAACTTGGAGTAGACCCCTAATTATAAAAACAAATTATTTATTTAGGTTTAATCAAATTTAACAGAACAAAAACATATTAACAACACAAAAATAAGTATTAAACTACTAGATTAGACTAGCTAGTAGCTAGACTGAAGCTATTATAAATTATAGTATCCTGGCGAATACGACGTTAAGTGGAGGTTTGCTTATTGCTAGTTGCATAAAATAGCTCAATTTAAATATTATTTAAATATCTAAAGATGACTTCACGTGTCCAAAAATGATTATTAAAACAAATGGAACTTAGCAAATAGGCGCAGGGATGAAGTGGATGAAAGAATACGCCATTTGCCAAGAGAGAGGGGCTTTACTTAGAATCAATGTAAAAATAACTTTAGTCAACTGAATGTAAATAAACAATGAAAATATAACATGTGATTAAAATCATGGGAAATATTAGAGTTCGTGGAATTGTCTCCATACAAGCGACACGGGCTTATGAAGCGATGTCCTTCAAAACTAATTTTTCTGGTCGAGCGTGGCATGAGCCTGGAGTTGGGGAGGGGGAAGGGGGCATTTGACATAAGTTGTCAGAGTTGTGTGACGTAATCCATTGCGTCAGGAACCGGACCAATGGAAATGGAATTTAGAAGTTAACCAGGAGGCAGTGGTTCACTGCATAGAAGTTCGACTGGATAGGCATCAAGTAATCTGTGAAGATAGTGTAAATGCTGAGCAAGACGAAGGAAAAACCAAAACATAAAACATAAAAAAATAATGGCATAACGAAATAGAGATATTTTTACATGTTGCTCTGGGCCAACTTGGTTGTAATACTAACCAAAGTTTGGTGAGGAAAACATTTAGTATATCTCACGTGACAACCTCTAAAATTCAACAAGTATTGAGATATTTATGCACTAGCAATGAGTGAACACTCAATGCTCGTCTCAATCCTTTTGTATGGCTCCCTCATTGAGAAAAATATGGTTAACTAATTGGAACTTAAAGTGTGGCAGTCAACCAAGTTATGGTATTCTATAAGCGAAATGTAACTAGAAAAATTGGGCATTTTTACAGAATACAGGATGATTAAAGAGAGTTCAAATCAAAGGTTTTCTCCTACGGAGAAGTGAAAAAGTAGTATGTCAAAAAATTTTAGAAATATCGGAAAGATTCTAAATGAAAAATGTGGTGATAGAAATGGCTGCTTTACAAGAAAGGAATTTTTTTAGGAGAGCCGAATATTGACAGTGAACGAAGATCTACTACTGTAAGTTAATGCACTGTGTTAAAATTTGGGGAGGTTAAAAAAAAAGAAAAAATTGATAAGAGCGAAAAATGCATTCAACTTACGGACAAACAAGACGGTAAAATGGGTTTGATAAACACTTTTAAATATGTAATGATCCTGAAATGAGTGCTATTCATTCGTCACCTTTTTTTTCTCATTTCCGATTAATAACACGGACAAAAAGAAGCATTTATAAACGGGTGTTGTAATGGTATATGGTGATTATAAAGAGTGATTTGAAGGCTGACGATGTATGCAAACGAGATCGTTATATTATTAATATCAAATTAAATCTGCAAGTAAATTTCGTGAAGTACTGGTAATCCGCTATGGTCAATACTATTTTAATTTCATGATAAGTGATTTTTGTCTCTATAGAGCATTAGTTTATTACTAATTTTTTTTTTTACTAAACATTTTTGCTTAGGTATTGTATTTAAAATGTGTAGTTCGAGTTAATTTTCAGCTACGTCAAAGCAGTACTGCGCTATCACAATGAATAAACTTCTGAAACGTTCAGGTAGTTGTAGGTTATTACGAGAGAGCCTGGTAGTAAAATTCCAGTCTGGCGAATTCTTAAAACCACTCTGACCCAACAAACTCGGTCACCAGCATCAGTGTAATTGACCGAGTAACCATTCTGTTTATCAAGACATGGTAGGAAATTTAAGTGAAAACGCGATTGAAAATATTTCAATCGATTGATTGAACATAAAAATGATATTGGGAAAGTTGTGATGAATTTTCGGCCTGTTTAGAATACGTTTACCAAAATGACAGAGCTTACACCTTTTCAACTTATCAAAACACCTTATTATAATGAAATATAATAATACGAAAAATATTATTCGTTTCATTTAAAATATGTGTAAGTTGAATAAATGAAGATTTCAGGACAGAAAGAAAAAATACCATTAGTAACCTACGTTAGTAGTGTGTTTTGGTCACTTTTAAAACCGGCCACGTGCCCACGGAGCCACGTGCCGCGGCAGCTGGCGCCAGCTGCCATGTCACATAGCTTCCGGTGGGGGTTAGAGGGTATATATTAGACGCTGTCGCCATATGCCATGCCATATAGCTTCCGGCCGGGCAGATGGTGAAATAATCAATGGGGGGTGGAGATGGCGAGAGCACAGGCCCTCGCTAATTGGCCCATAAATTAACCAGGTGCAGCTGGCGAGGGCAAGGTGACGGGGAAGGTTGGAGGGGTTAGAATTTAAGAATAAAATTTATCATAGGCGAGGGTTGGCTTCGAACCCGGCCCGCTGGCGTGTGAGGCCAGCGCTCTACCATTTAGCTACCGAGGTACTTGGTGAAAGGTAGTGTAAATGTGTCTGATAATATTGTGCCTGTGGTTCGCTTCTTGTCCACCAGAGAGCAGCACGTACTACGACTGCGGCAAGTTTCAAATTCCGCCACCAGAGTTCAGCATGTACTAGGGCTACAGCTAGTTCACTATTTCTCCAACAGATAGCAGCACGTGTTATGGCTGCATCCAGTTTACCCCAAAATATCCCCACAAATTACCCAAATTACCCTGGAATTCCCCAAAATACCCTGCAATTTCCCAAATTTCCTCGCAGTCTTACCAACCTATGTCATTCACTATAAAACAAGAACATATGAAATGCTGGGGTATATACTATAAAAAGTGGATAAAACCCAAAACTGTTGGCAATACAGTATATAAAATCAACCAACTTACGTCATTCACTATAAAACAAGATCACCTGGATCGCCCGGAACAAGAACATATGAAATGCTGGGGGCTATACTATAAAAAGTGAATAAAACCCAAAGATGGCTGCAATACAGTATATAAAATCAACCAACTTATGTCATTCGCTAATCAACAGTTATACTATATGAAATGTACCTGTGGCTAGTTCTCAGCGTCAATGGCTATAACGTCAAATGTACATAATCAACGGTTATACTATATAAAATGAAAACTCTACTATATTATTTAATACACACCAATGACTATAATGTTAAATCTAGTTATACTATATGAAATGTGCCCAAGGCTATACTATATATATTATGCATTGATGACTTTACGTTAAATATACGCGATCAATGCTTATACTATATGAAATGCATTCGCCGCTATACTATACAAAATATCAATGAATATAATGTTAAATAAACATGATCAACGCTTATACTATATGAAATGTACCTGTGACTAGTTCTCTGCATCAATGGCTATAATGTAAAATGTATATAATCAATGGTTACACTGTATAAAATGAAAATGCTACTTTACTATATAATATACATCAATGACTATAATGTTAAATATTTTTAATCTAGTTATACTATATGAAATGTGTCCAAGGCTATACTATAAAAAGTGAATAAAACCCAAAAATGTTCGCTATACAGTACATAAAATCAATGGCTAGAAGCTGTTAAGCAACCAACAACGTTATCATACTATATACGACGCATACAGTACTATATAAAGTGAATAACATGCAAACTTCAGCTTAAAAAACATAAAAATCGCTAATATCTCGAAAACGGTGCGTCCTAGAGGTCCGGGGACCCAAAAAAACTACCTACTACGTAATAGAGGTACCCCCCAGGGGGTGGATACCCATAATTAAAAAATTAACCAAAATGTTGCTGATTGCATCTAAAAAATGAAGGGGCAATGAAGGGGCAAAACTTTGATATTCCATATCTTAGGAACGGCTCTATGTATTAACTTCATAGTTGGTATGTGTGTACACTTACTTGCTGTCTACAAATGCATGGCAAAAGGTATCCAAAAAATGAAGGCGCAAAAAAGTTTTATTTTATATCTTTTGAATGGCAATATGTATTTATTTCAAACTTGGTATGTGTATACATGTAATGTTAACATGTAATAAAATGCTAAAAATAACTTTCCAGATCTAAGGTCAAACAGTCAAAAATAAAAAAATCCTAAAATTAACATTATTATTGTCCTTCGCTAGCGTAGAGCTTTACCTTTGAGTCACTAGGCATTTGAAATTATTAGTATGTGTGTACACTTATTTGGTGTCTACAAATGCATGGCACGAGGTATCCAAAAAATGAAGGCGCAAAACAGTTTTATTTTATATCTTTTAAATGGCATTATGGATTAACTTCTTACTTGGTATATAGGTTGGTATAAGTAAACATTAATTGTTTACCATTGCGTGGTGGGGTGCATCCAACAAAAATGAAGGGACAAAACTTAAATATTGTATATCTCAGGATTGGTTGGACCAATTAACTTCTTACTTGGTACTTAGGTTGGTATGAGTAAACATTAAATGTTTACCATTGCGTGGCGAAGTGCATCCAAAAAATGAAGGGGCAAAACTTAAATATTGTTTATCTCAGGATTGGGTGGACTGATTTACTTCTTACTTGGTATGTAGGTTGGTATAAGTAAACATTAAATGTTAACCATTGCGTGGCGGGGTGCAATTAAAAAATGAAGGGGCAAAACTTAAATACTGTATATCTCAGGATTGGCTGGACCAATTAACTTCTTACTTGGTATGTAGGTTGGTATGAGTAAACATTAAATGTTTACCATTTCGTGGCGAAGTGCATCCAAAAAATGAAGGGGCAAAACTTAAATATTGTATATCTCAGGATTGGCTGGACCGATTAACTTCTTACTTGGTATAAAGGTTGGTATGAGTAAACATTTAATGTTTACCATTGCGTGGCGGGGTGCATCCAAAAAATGAAGGGGCAAAACTTAAATATTGTATATCTCAGGAGTGGCTGGTCCGATTAAATTCTTACTTGGTATGTAGGTTGGTATGAGTAAACATTAAATGTTTATAATTGCGTGGCGGGGTGCATCCAAAAAATGAAGGGGCAAAACTTAAATACTGTATATCTCAGGATTGGCTGGACCGATAAACTTCTTACTTGGAATGTAGGTTGGTATGAGTAAACATTAATATTTGACATTGCATGACGGGGTGCATCCAAAAAATGAAGGGGCAAAACTTAAATACTGTATATCTCAGGAGTGGCTGGACCGATTAACTTCTTACTTGGTATATAGGTTGCTATGAGTAAACATTAATTGTTTACCATTGCGTGGCAGGGTGCATCCAAAAAATGAAGGGGCAATACCGAAATATTGTATATCTCCGGAGTGGCAAGACTGATTAACTTCTTACTTGGTATGTAGGTTGGTATGAATAAATATTAAATGTTTATAATTGCGTGGCGGGTCGCATCCAAAAAATGAAGGGGCAAAACTTAAATATTGTATATCTCAGGAGTGGCTGGTCCGATTAAATTCTTACTTGGTATGTAGGTGTATATGAGTAAACATTAATTGTTTACGATTGCGTGGCAGGGTGCATCCAAAAAAATGAAGGGGTAAAACTGTAATATTTTATATCTCAGGATTGGCTGGACCGATAAACTTTTTAATTGGTATGTAGGTGTGTATAAATAAACATTAATGGTTTAGAATTGCATGGTGGGGTGCATCCAAAAAATGAAGGGGCAAAACTTAAATACTGTATATCTCAGGATTGGCTGGACCGATAAACTTCTTACTTGGAATGTAGGTTGGTATGAGTAAACATTAATTTTTGACATTGCATGGCGGGGTGCATCCAAAAAATGAAGGGGCAAAACTGAAATATTGTATATCTCAGGAGTGGCTGGACCGATTAACTTCTTACTTGGTATATAGGTTGCTATGAGTAAACATTAATTGTTTACCATTGCGTGGCAGGGTGCATCAAAAAAATGAAGGGGCAAAACCGAAATATTGTATATCTCTGGAGTGGCTGGACCGATTAACTTCTTACTTGGTATGTAGGTTGGTATGAGTAAACATTAAATGTTTATAATTGCGTGGTGGGGTGCATCCAAAAAATGAAGGGGCAAAACTTAAATACTGTATATCTCAGGATTGGCTGGACCGATAAACTTCTTACTTGGAATGTAGGTTGGTACGAGTAAACATTAATTTTTGACATTGCATGGCGGGGTGCATCCAAAAAATGAAGGGGCAAAATTGAAATATTGTATATCTCAGGAGTGGCTGGACCGATTAACTTCTTACTTGGTATATAGGTTGCTATGAGTAAACATTAATTGTTTACCATTGTGTGGCAGGGTGCATCCAAAAAATGAAGGGGCAAAACCGAAATATTGTATATCTCCGGAGTGGCACGACCGATTAACTTCTTACTTGGTATGTAGGTTGGTATGAATAAATATTAAATGTTTATAATTGCGTGGCGGGTCGCATCCAAAAAATGAAGGGGCAAAACTTAAATATTGTATATCTCAGGAGTGGCTGGTCCGATTAAATTCTTACTTGGTATGTAGGTGTATATGAGTAAACATTAATTGTTTACCATTGCGTGGCAGGGTGCATCCAAAAAATGAAGGGTTAAAACTGTAATATTTTATATCTCAGGAGTGGCTGGACCGATAAACTTGTTAATTGGTATGTAGGTGTGTATAAATAAACATTAATGGTTTAGAATTGCATGGCGGGGTGCATCCAAAAAATGAAGGGGCAAAATTTAAATATTGTATATCTCAGGAGTAGCTGGACCGATTAACTTCTTACTTGGTATGTAGGTGTATATGAGTAAACATTAAATGTTTACCATTGCGTGGCGGGATGCATCCAAAAAATGAAGGGGCAAAACCGAAATATTGTATATCTCAGGAGTGGCTGGACCGATTAACTTCTTACTTGTTATGTAGGTTGGTATGAGTAAACATTAAATGTTTATAATTGCGTGACGGGGTGCATCCAAAAAATGAAGGGACAAAACTTAAATACTGTATATCTCAGGATTGGCTGGACCGATAAACTTCTTACTTGGAATGTAGGTTGGTATGAGTAAACATTAATTTTTGACATTGCATGGCGGGGTGCATCCAAAAAATGAAGGGGCAAAACTGAAATATTGTATATCTCAGGAGTGGCTGGACCGATTAACTTCTTACTTGGTATATAGGTTGCTATGAGTAAACATTAATTGTTTACAATTGCGTAGCAGGGTGCATAAAAAATGAAGGGGCAAAACCGAAATATTGTATATCTCTGGAGTGGCTGGACCGATTAACTTCTTACTTGGTATGTAGGTTGGTATGAGTAAACATTAAATGTTTATAATTGCGTGGTGGGGTGCATCCAAAAAATGAAGGGGCAAAACTTAAATACTGTATATCTCAGGATTGGCTGGACCGATAAACTTCTTACTTGGAATGTAGGTTGGTACGAGTAAACATTAATTTTTGACATTGCATGGCGGGGTGCATCCAAAAAATGAAGGGGCAAAACTGAAATATTGTATATCTCAGGAGTGGCTGGACCGATTAACTTCTTACTTGGTATATAGGTTGCTATGAGTAAACATTAATTGTTTACCATTGCGTGGCAGGGTTCATAAAAAAATGAAGGGGCAAAACCGAAATATTGTATATCTCCCGAGTGGCAAGACCGATTAACTTCTTACTTGGTATGTTGGTTGGTATGAATAAATATTAAATGTTTATAATTGTGTGGCGGGTTGCATCCAAAAAATGAAGGGGCAAAACTTAAATATTGTATACCTCAGGAGTGGCTGGTCCGATTAAATTCTTACTTGGTATGTAGGTGTATTTGAGTAAACATTAATTGTTTACCATTGCGTGGCAGTATGCATCCAAAAAATGAAGGGGTTCAACTGTAATATTTTATATCTCAGGATTGGCTGGACCGGTAAACTTGTTAGTTGGTATGTAGGTGTGTATAAATAAACATTAATTGTTTACAATTGCATGGCGGGGTGCATCCAAAAAATGAAGGGGCAAACTTAAATATTGTATATCTCAGGAGTAGCTGGACACATCTTCATGAAAGAACTTCAATCATGTACCGGGAAGTAGTCGTAGGAAAAACTTTGTGCAATTGTTTCAAAATCTTTATTAGAATATAAATACATACTGGAATCTATATTATCAATCTATCTGGATAGATTATTTAATAATCTTGAATACATATGTGTAATTACGATACTGCGTAGCCAGTATAGTTGTTTGCTTATTTTTACCTTCAGTGCCGGTCACCATGGGCCAATGAGCCAACACCTAAACACTGTTTTAAAAACTTTCCCTCACAGGTTAGATAAAAAAAAAATGTTTTAAAACAATAACGGTCTCACTTTACAATGGTGAAGTTGGAGAGAGTACTATATTGTTGGAAGTAAATTAAGTTACATTAAACCTGCTACCTAGATGTAAAATAAATATTAATTAAACTCTATAAATTTAACTCTGTTGAGTAGTTAGATGAAAAATATTGTCCTACTCGTTGCGAAGGTGTCTGCCGGACTCGAATGATAATCCTGCACTCTCGCGCGGGAACTATCCCACTCGCCCGGTACCTACTCGTATTTACCGAACTTGTAATGTAATAGACTACATTGAGATACATAATGGTTTGTAATCAAGAGGGTTTATGTTACCTAGACGGCCCCAAATTCGAGCTGTAGAGATCGCAGTCGACGAGGGGACGCAGCAAATCTCGAGCTGACAGCGCGCAGATTATATTAGCATGCGTGAGGCTCCTAATGGGCACTTAATCACTGCCTCCTTAGACACTCACAAGTCGCACGAGGGGAATCTGTGCTCAAATAGTTACCACAAATAGTTACCAAAGATACGGAGTACTTGTATTATACATTTAAGAAGATAATAAAAAAATTGTCAAAACTAAACCTGAATAATATTGTAGAATTAGATTGTCGGGTAGCTCATTAACAGTAACTTGTATAATATAAATCTGAAGAGAAAAAACATTTAAAAGTTCATGGATAAAATTGGCACGTGGTTTAAGTAGATTAACTAAATCTTGTGAAGGGATTGGTGTCACATTTCTTCAAACAGGTAATGAAGCTTAAGAAAAGTCGAGAGAATTGTTTAGGTTCCAAAAGTCTAAAATTTGTTATATTTCTTATTTTTATGTATGGGGAATACGCTCTGGCAATGACCTATCCCTGGCACATTACTATGACACTATTACTAACCCTGGGGGGGGGGGGGGGGGTATACTGTGCCCAAGAAGCCAAACACATTGTTTGTTCTTCTTCATATAACGGGGATGTCAGAAAATCCACGAAGTTAAAAAAATAACGATATATGAAACAATTATTATTTTTTAATGGTCGGAATATATATTTAGCTATTTCATTTTAATTTATGCACCATAACATAACGTTATCTTTTCAGCAACATAAACAAACATTTCTTAACATCCATACGTTTTTATCATTTTTTGCAATATACCAATGCTCGGCATACCATGGGAATTGGTATTGCAGCTTAATTTCTTCGTGGATCTTGAATTCTTCAATGTGCGATATGAAGCCTCTGTATATAATTTTTATAGAAAATCAACCAAATCTCTTTCCTTACGTAATTAGTGGCATATAATAAAAAAATACGTTCTTATGTAATTAATGCTTGCACAAAACCTCCTGTCAGTCAACTTACAAACTCAAACCCAACAATATTTATGTAAAAGTCAATAAATCATAAAATCCCATGGAAATTTGCCAAATACTCTGGTCTAATGTGTCGTCATACGTAATGTTAATTACGAAATTCCCTGCTTTTGCAAAAACCTTGCGTGGCGAATTCCAGATTACATTTGGTATGTGAACGGATTATTAACTAAAAATTACAGTAAACCTATTGTTCGTAATGATTCGGTTCTAACGACTAGCTTTTGAGAACTAGTATAAATCATTATGTCAGTGTGTAATTAGCCATAATTGGCTGAAATGAGATTACATGTTCGACTGGGGCCTCACTGATTTATTCATTTATCGATATAATTAGTAATTCAACGTACATAATCTCTTTAACAATTACAATTAACAAACCATTTTCCTTTACAGGATCAATAGAATGTTGGCTTGATTGTCTCCCTATTTATGCTGGAATATAATGATTTTATTGTTTAGATTCTCGTATAAATTTTTAGTTTAGCAACCCTTTAAGATTACGCGAGTATAAACTGGCAAACATAAACGCCACCAATTAATACAGCTTTAGATAACGCCTAAAACAGACATTTTAAAACAATATAGGCCTAGTTCTAGTGCAACGAGAAAATTACCCTTGTCCTTACAACTTCGACTCTTGAAATGTTAATTTTTCCGCAAAAAAATATGTTGCAACTTATTTGTTTACTCACAGGTACACTATTTACAGTTTGTATTTACTACAGGTATATATTTATTACAGTTTGACAAGTTAAACTCTTTTAAAACATTAAACCTTCTATTGATTAAAAACGGAATTTTTTACATCGCAGTAGTGTTCTTCTCTTAGGGTTTAGAATAGGTTCTCTTATTTCTACCAAATAATGAGTGTTTGATATTCAAGATGATTTGTAGTAGTCGTCAAAATATTTTATGGGTATTATTTTTCTAACTGTTGTAAGGTAGACAGTCAATTTTAGATCTTTTGTAAGTTGAATTGTTTGTTAGACCCACTGCCTATGAAAATATCGTTTTTCGCCTTTTACCAGACTTATCTTCTTTTATTATGACGTTTTTAGAAATTAAACAAAGTTATCTATTAGAATAAGTACAGTTTGTCAAAGTTAATTTGGTGGAGTGGCGTATATCACAGTTCTCTAGCCTCAACGCACTGGTCATGATGAGTCAGCCCGCAGCTCCGGCAGCGTGGGGACCGAGGCCATGGATTTCCCCCAGGTGTGCAGGCGGGCGGACCAGGCAGGAAGCATACTGCATCGAAGAGTGGGACCAAGTCCCCAGCTGGACCCTGGTAAACGCTAAAAGTTTGCCAATATTTTTCATAATACATCTTTCAGATGGCCTAAGTTTCGTACCTGCCGTTTTATGAAAATTCTTCGTTTTCTTCTCTTTACCAACTTTGGGTGAGTCGGTGGCGTAGTGGTTAGCGCGCCGGACTTCGGGGCCATGGCAGCGATGTCGTGGGTTTGAATCCGCGTTCTGCCAGTGACTTTAATCAGTACCTTTCACCATGTACTGTAGCGGCTCACCCCCTTACTTTGTCTAATACGTTCCACGCACAGATCAATAGTCTATGTGGACGGGGCAAAGTAAGGCAAAAAGAGGTCCGCCCACCTCTTAAAAAAATAAATAAATAAAAGAACTGTGCTTTTATCATTGGCCCAAAATTTATAGGAGCAGCGGTCTTCTACGGCAAAGGTGTGTTTGATTAGTAAGGTTAATTTTCAACCAAATTTCGAACATTTTTATATTTTCTCTCAGAATTCTCCTGTGATGCCGTTAATAATTCTTCCGACGCTACGTTTCGGATGCAGCCCGACGAGGAAGCCCTGCAGCAGACCCTGAGCGACATGAGCATGGGGGACACCCCACCATACTTTTTTAGGCATTCAGCCCGTCGTCTGCCCCTTCTAACAAAAGTCTTGCACTATCCAAACATCTATTCCGAGCCGCAGCTACGAAGATTTGTTCGACCCTAGCTTGGGGGCGATGGACATTGACGAGCACTTTTTACTTTTTCCTTTAGGTCCTTCGGATTGGGTTCTTTGCGTTTCGAGCAGGATGGCTTTGGTTCATCAGCCTTTCTCTTCTTAGATGTTCATCACGTAGCCATAGGCTAATTTAGGTCACGACGTGTGATTATGCATTGATCTGGGACTCTTAGACTCTTGAAATCCAAGAATGGGGGGCGGTAAGGCGCCGCGTTACCGGAAGATATCCCACTATAGGGATGGGTGGGACGGGGCACTGGCGGCGGCCGAGAACAGAATTCTCTAGAAGTGCGTGAAGCACTAACGGTGTGAGTCTGAGGGGTGCAAGAGTCGGAAGTCTGGGGCCGGTTGGGGCGACGCCTTGGGGGTGGCAAAGGAAACGTCACATCTGGGACGTACTTGTCCCGAAGCCCTGCCCCGATATTGCCTGGGGCTCCAGCCGCCGTAGTGGGGAGAGGAACGTGGTAGTGCTCGTCAATGTCCATCGCCTCCAAGGTAGGGTCGAACAAATCACCAAAGCTGCGGCTCCGAATGGATGTTTGTTATAGTGCAAGACTTGTGCTGGAAGGGGCAGACGACGGGCTGAGTGCATAAAAAAGTATGGTGGGGTGTCCCCATGCTCATGTCGCTCAGGGTATGCTGCACATCTATTCGGAGCCGCAGCTTTGGTGATTTGTTCGACCCTAGCTTGGAGGCGATGGACATTGGCGAGCACTACCACGTTCCTCTCCCCACTACGGCGGCTGGAGCCCCAGGCAATATCATGGCAGGGCTTTGGGGCAAGTACGTCCCAGATGTGACGTTTCCTTTGCCACCCTCAAGGCGTCGCCCTAATCGGCCCCAGACTTCCGACCCTTGCACCCCTCAGACTCACACCGTTAGTGCTTCACGCACTTCCAGAGAATTCTGTCCCCGGCCGCCGCCAGTGCCCCGTCCCACCCATCCCTATAGTGGGATATCTTCCGGTAGCGCGGCGCCTTACCGCCCCCCATTCTTGGATTTCAAGAGTCTAAGAGTCCCAGATCAATGCATAATCACACGTCGTGACCTAAATTAGCCCATGGCTACGGGATCAACATCTAAGGAGAGAAAGGCTGATGAACCAAAGCCATCCTGCTCGAAACGCAAAGAACCCAATCCGAAGGACCTAAAGGAAAAAGTAAAAAGTGCTCGTCAATGTCCATCGCCTCCATGCTAGGGTCGAACAAATCATCGAAGCTGCGGCTCCGAATAGATGTTTGGATTGTGCAAGACTTGTGCTGGAAGGATCAGACGACGGGCGTGAGTGCCTAAAAAATTATGGTGGGGTGTCCCCATGTTCATGCCACCCCTGAGTGACAGTCTGCTGCAGGGTTTCCTCGTCGGACTGCAGCCAAAGGGAAGCGTCGGAAGAATTATTAACGGCATCACAGGAGAATTCTAAATAGAAAAATAAAAAATAGTCGAAATTTGGTTGAAGATTGACCTCACTCATCAACACACTTTTGCCGTAGACTACTGCTGGAAATATGAACTTTGGGCCAACGATTAAAACATAGCTGGTGAAAACAAGAAGATAACGCGAAGTGTTCTAGAAAACGGCAGGCACGCAACACATTCCAAATGAAACACAACACATGATACTGACATTACGCATGGTGGGCAAAGCGTCACGGCTCAACCTCCCCCTAAAAAAGTAACCTCCCGGCAAAACAAGGAAACAACAACCTCTCCCAATTCTAGAAGAATACTCCCACCAGGAACGCTCGGGAAATATTAAAATCGGGGACATCGAGTTTTCCTAAAGCCAGGGGACTATTCACCCAGGTAAAATTTGTGCATGTCTGCAAAAAGAGAGACAGGGTAAAACCTGGTAAATCCTTAACAGAGTGAAGGGGGTAGAAAGGTGATCAGGCTTCCTGGCCCTGCACACTTCCCTCTCAGACTTTTGAGCTTCTTAAGGATTTCCGCTGTAAGGTTTAAGATCGGTCAGTTCCATACTTCAATAAAATCTTTTATTATATTGATTAACCAACCTCTGCCACCAACTAAAGATACTACGATATATGCATTTAAATAAGTTTATTGAAACAACAACTAGTTCTATTATTATAACTTCAAGCCCATAAAAACAAGTAAACATTTGGTAACCACGGAGATAATAAAGAACATAAATCATATGATAAGTCCTTCCTTTACAGATGTGCACCCTCCGCAAAACCTTTCCGGTTTGGGGATTTCCCAACCGGGCCGTCACAGGAATGAGGAACTCCAAGATGCATTGGGACCTGTCCACTTTAGCACAGCTTGGCGGCTCTCTTGTACACCGTCGATCTGGCTGGGTGAGCCTTGCAGAAAACTAGATCCTCCACCTGGAAGGGGTTGTCAACTCTACCTCGGTTGTATTTCCTCCTCACAAGTTCTCTAGCTTTATTGAGATTACGCCTGGCAGCTTGCCAAGTCTCCTTGATATCGAGCGTACCAGGCGGTGGCAGAAAGTCGCCAATTCTCCAAATTTTTGCCAAGGGATTGTTTTATTTGAAGCCAAACATTAACTTGAAAGAGACCGCCTTGTGACTCTCATGAGTAGCAGTGTTGAAAGCGAATTGGATCCAAGGGAGCTCTTGATCCCAGGTTGTCTGTCTTTTAGTATGAAAATCAAAGAGACGGAACGAAGATTTCGGTTAAATTTCTCAGCATAGAAAGGTTGTGGGTAGTAAAGGGACGTGGTCATATGACGGATACCGTGCCCAAAGAACATTCTTTTGAAAAGATGAGACACGAATTGCGTCCCGTCGTCGGGAACCATGGTGGCAGGGATTCCGAAGTGTTGGAACAGTTGGATGCGAAGTACCTGAATAGTGAGCTGTGCAATGGCATTCCTTAGGGGAAAGAGCCAGCAAAACTTGGAGAAGGCATCCACCCAAACAAGCAGGAAATTGGTGTCTGACTTTTTACGAGGGAGAGGCCCAACATAGTCGATGAAAACCTTCTCCAGAGGTCTCTCTGCCAGCTCAGATGACAACAACCCAAACTTGGATTTCTGAGCGGGCTTACTGAGCGAGTACGTTTGGAAAGAACGCACCCGCCCCGGAATTTCCCGATCCATACCTTTCCAGATGAACAGTTCCCTAATATTGGAGATGGTTTTATGGAGCCCTAAATGCCCACCTAAAGGGGAAGAATGAAAATCCTCAAATACCATCGGAATAAGGAGACTAGGCAGTACTATCTTGGGTTTGCCCTGCTGCCGGGCTCGACAGCAAACCGCACCCTGGGACAGAAAATAAGGGGGGGGGGTGGGCTCCCCATTTTGAAGCTCACTTATGATGTTAGCCAGCTCAGGATTGTTTAACTGGTAAGGAATAAAATCCGAAAAGGCCAAAGGAAATTCCAGAAGCACGGCACATCCCATCTGCTCCGAATCCTAAATATGGTTGACGGGGGAATGATACATCTTAGAAAGCGCGTCAGCAATGACATTCTGAGTGCCTCTTACATGTTGGACGGTAAATTTAAGGGATGATATTTGTACCACCCAACGACCGATTTGCCCGAGCTGGCGAGAGTGCGAGCCAAACATTGCAGGGAAGCAAAACCAACGTGCGGCCATTGCTTTGGAGACCATTTGATCAGGACCTGCCAGCGTCAGGGCCCCCCACATGTGCTGCGTTTAAACGGGCCAAGAGACCGCATGACCATAGCATAACCAGTAATCAATGTCCTGCGTATTTGAGGGCTCTGAAGGAGAGCCGTAGACGCATAGACTATGGACCTCAACTTCAGGGTTGTCTTATCTCAGGCCATTCCGGAACTGACTGCGACGACTCAACCGGAACACCCCCAGGCCTACAAATTTCTTTTGTCCCGACAAAATGTTTACACTGCCCTGCATTTTCCAGAGGCCGGGGTCACTATCCAGCCATCACCACTCTCTGCACCGTGACACTGAACTGCTTTTCGCACGTGCAAAGTGCAACAGAATATTCAGAGGCTCTCACGCAACCGCATGCTTTCACGCTAAATGCCAATGTGTCGCTCCTCGTGTACATCCTCATTCATGTTCATACTGCCCCAGTTCTTTTCAAACCAGACATGGCTTAGGCCAGCACATCACGCACGTGCATCCGGAAGCCAACCTTGAAGCAAGAATTTCAGGCATTTCAGCTGCGGGACACTCCAGATCCCGAAGGAGGGCACCCAACAACAGAGGAGAAAGAGGCTGGTCAATCGAGGAAGTTAATGTCCTACTGGAGAACCGCGACCTTCTTCGAGAGAGGACCTATACGGCAAATTTCACAGACCTACTCTCAAATAGATCCGCAAAACAGATCCGAGACAAGGTTTCAACGCTCAGAGCCGGAGGAAGACTATCAGCTTCGACGGTCGATCCTTCAACATCATCACACATTAGTGACACTTTAGATCTATCGGACTCAAACAACAACGATGCTGTACCATATTCTGAAACGGACGAACAGATGTCTCCTTCAAGCCAACTAAAGAGCTCCCCTGAGGGGCGTCAAACAAACCAATCCATAGCAACCCCTAAGCAAAGGGTAATCTCTTCGCCCGAGGTACTTAGCCAAACCTCGATGAATGAACATTTTTTTATGAAAAGGCAAGAGGAACAAGCAGAAGATCCCTTGGATCACTTTGACCAACCGGTGGACTTTGACCTACAAAATTCATTCATCCACACGGAGTCGGGTCATGTCTCTGAAGCTCCCATTTCTCCGAACCCTTCTCTAGATCGAAATCAAGTAGGCTTTCCTCAGGCGTTGGATAGCTTGAACGCTGATCCTATTGCTCAATGGTTGAGTACTGTGCCCAAGAAGGACTTTGGTATTGAGCTGAGAAATAAGCGCAGGGAAGGCGGTCTGCCTGACTCGGATTGGCTAGACGCATTTATCTCCAGAGTCACTGATGCAATCCGGAGAGTCCCCATCATCGGCACCCGAACCGACAAAAGGAATCAAGCCGGTCCCAGGAGTCGCTTTATTGGGATCAAGCGTAAAGAGTATGCCAGCACACAAGAGCTTTTCATTAAGAACCCCTCCAGACTGGCGGAGCTGGTGCGACAATACAAGCTCGAAGACTTCAGAGGACCTGCTACACAAGTTCCCCAAAAACACGCCATCCAGTGTACCTACACGCAGCTATGGGGTCAAGCGCCAAGCACAATAACCTTCCCAACAACAGGTCCAGCGGAGAAGTGGAAAATAGATCCGATCACTGCGTCCAACGTAAGGGATAGGCTGAGGAAGATGAAGCGCAAAGGTGCTCCGGGCTTGGACGGGATCAAACGTGATAATCTACTAAACTTCAATGGATACGCGCATCTTCTTGCTGGCATCTTCAATTGCGTCTTGTTGACGGAAAGGTATCCTCGGATCTGTTGCCAGAATACAAACATCGATGATTCCTAAAGAAGGAAAAGACCTCACGGAACCAGGAGGCTGGCGACCAATCACAATTGGGAACGTCCAGAGTGTTCAGTGGTGTGATTGAGGATAAATTGGGGAGAGGAATCAGGCTGGACGTAAGGTAAAGGGGTTTTACCGAGGGCAAGGGTTGCTTTGCAAACACAAGATACTTGCACGAGTTTATCAGGAGAGGGAAGAAATGTGGAATAGCTGTGGTGGTGCTTGACACAAGTAAGGCATTTGATACTGTGCCTCACGCCCCCATATTTGAAGCTCTGTATGCCACTGGTGCTTGTCCTGCGGTGGTTTCAGTTCTGGAGGATGCCTAAAACAAGTCCACTACATGCTTTAAAAACTGCGGCGGATTCTCACTGAGGCTCAGAATGAGAGTGAAGCAGGGCGACCCTCTCTCACCCTTACTATTTAATGTCGTACTCGACAATCTTCTCCAGCGCCTGAGGCAATCAGGGATAGGCTTCACGGTTGACGACGTGAGAATTCCCGCACTAGCATTTGCCGATGATTTACTTCTGTGCGGAAACAACGAACATGAACTTCAGGGACTATTAGACATCACCGTCAATTTTCTAGAGGGGCTTAAAATGTCCTTGTCCACACAGAAATGCTTGGTCTTTGGCATAAAACCAAAAGGAAGAAGCTGGGTTCCCGATGAGATCTTAGTTTGGTTGGATGATGAGCCAATCAGGAATGCGGGGCCAACGGAGGAATTCAAATATTAGGGGCATTCTTCTCTGTGAATGAGGGAATGGCGAATTGGCGCAATGCTCTACCCGTAGTTGAAGCTGTCTGGAGGTGCGGGAGGCTCCGTCTGAAGCCGGGGCAAAAACTTGAGCTGACAACAAAGTACATTATACCGGCCTACTTACACTTGTTAATTAACAACCTCCCTAATGATGGTAAACTCCAGCGGCTTGATCAGGAGATCAGAATGATTATAAAGGATTTTTATCACTCACCCATCCATGTAACCAATCAACTGATCCATTGCTCTAAAAGAGATGGGGGTTTGGGCGTCCCTGAGCTGGTGGATCTCGTCAAGGCAGCTAACCTAAAGACATTCTCGGCGCTTATTACCTCTGAGGATCCTTTGGCTGGGGCGTTGTTGTTGGGCGACCAAGAGGCGACGGCAAGGAGATTGGCAGCGGGTATAAATCTCCACATCCCCTGTTCTGCATTGGAGATTGAACGCTGGAAGCTGAATAAGAGAAAAGAAAAACTCCTCCCTTCGCGGTGATTCTCTGCTCGGTCCCGTGCCGAAACTCTCACTGTAAACAAGAAGATCGTCCAAGTAATTGAACACAAACTTGAACTTCACGTCGTGAAAAATGGAATCAAGAAGTCTGGTTAGGGTTTGAGCTCCCACAGCTAAGCCCATGGGGACCCGTGTGAACTGATACAAGTTCCACGGGACGCAGAAGGCATTGAAAGGACAGGAACGAAAATGTACTATTAAACTGTTACTTTCCTAACCATGGTGGATAGTATTAACGATTCACCACCTTCAAAGGAATTTGATGATAAGCCTTATTGAGATCAAAGACAGAAAAGTACTTGGCCTTACCTCACCAGTCGAAAGCAGAATGCAGGTCGGGGACGGAGTCAATTTTAATTTTGGCATTGAATTTAAGATAATCGATTACCATACGAGACTTTTCATTTGGTTTTAGGACAAGAAATGCTGGACTGCCATAACTGGAATTTGAAGTTTCGATGACTCCATTTTTGAGTAGGTCATCAATGATGCCTCTGAGAGATTCCATTTTGGGCAAAGCGTCACGGCTCAATACTTAGCTTTAAACATATTCAACTCTACAGCTATATGTCACAGAGTCGTTTTTAAAAGGACATCGAATACTATTGCATTTTAAAGTTTCTGTCTTATAATTTTAATGGAAAGTTTTATTGCCTGTCGTTTCTGGCTCGCTCAATCATATTAAGTGCGGTTTATGACATTAGACTCCAATAAAAAAGGAATATAATTTTATGTATAAGTCATCGTATGCTTATATTTAAGATTTTGGACTCCTAGTGGGCCGTCTCCCAGTGGGCCATCCTGTAAGTTTTAGCACAGTAAAGTGGGTTGCTATCATAGGCAATAATTTGTCAAAGTTGGTTATTTTATCTATTATGGTTTAAAAATTATTAAATAGGTTACAGAATGAATTTTCACCGTGTACAGTGTGTGTCAATTTCCAACAATGACAATTATTTAAAGTACACAGGTCAATAATTATTTTTAACGACGATTTTTTATCCAATAGTTAGGCAAATAGGAAAGGTCACTTCTAGCATACCATTTTAAAGCTTATAATGTGGGTAGGTTTTGGCGATATTTGATGGTTTGTGGCTTGACGAATAAAAAACAAATTAATTATAGTCCATATTTTCTTTAAGGATTTAAAAGATGTTGACATTTTTTTAGGGAGAGGCGGAAAAATGATATTGCGCACCCGAAGGGCAGCCTATAGTGTGATACTCTTCTAAAAAACGGGCTTACCCTTAAAAACCCTCCAATTTTTTAGGATTTTAACCTGGAATTGTTTATTATATTACGTCAGGCTAGACCTAAATTAGGCTTACGCCCGTGGGGCTTGCTCATATCCAGCCTCTCGGTCAATTGATCTGGACCATTTCGTGGTCCAGATTGATTTTCTTTCAAGGAGAATAGCCTTGGACGAACTGTAATACACAATCCCAGTTGTCCTTATCCTCCATAATCTTTTCGCAGACGTGGTCACCGAAAAATAATAAAAAGTCTTCTTGTGACCTCCAGGTGGGGCCTTACCCAACGCGGACAGCGGAGGAAGGTGTGTTCCTCGTCGTCGGGAATGTTCGGGCAGTAGATGCAATCTGGTGAACTGGTCTTGCCCATCCGGTTCAGATACGACTTGAAATAGCCATGACCTGTCAGGAACTGCGCGAGATGGTGTCCACTTAGCTATGCCAACTTTCTACTAATGGTTGTACATGGACTTATCGAGCAAGAAACTGAGCGAAGAGAGCTTAACTGGGACAAACCGTAGTTATTCTAATAGGAGTTTTGTATTTCTTCCTAAAACTATCATAACAAAAGACAATAAGTTTAGTATAAGGTGAAAATTATAATTTTATGTACAATATCAAGAAATTTGAAAAAAAATGAACGGTTAAGGTTGAGTGAGATATAACAGCCTAAATTGAGTATTTTTCATACATAATAACCCCTTAACTTTTTACATCGACTACAAAACACCCTGCATTTAGCTAAATATGTATTATCTACTTTGTTCCTTGTTGTTCTTGGTGAATACAAAAATGCAAATAAACGTCGTCTAGACAAAGTGTAATAACAAATAGAAATGTAGTAGTCTAAATGAGTTGGTTTATAGAAACGTATTTGGGGATTTATTAATCGTTAACCCTACCCACCATTGTTAGAAAAAATAACATTTTAATAGTAAATTTTGAAATCTCCCTTGATAAGATATTTCTGAAATTTCTGTCTTTTCCACTCTTATTTAAGTTTTTACTATGAAACCATTTTATTATAGTAACTTATGGGGAGACAAAGCATTAACAAATAAAATATACATAGAATAACGCTGTGTCCCTAGACCAAGTACGACGCTGAAAACCAATCTCAAACTAATTACTTTAATGCAGTTCGATGTAATATGGTGATAATGAATGAAAACGGAGTTTGCATTATAATTATTACACTTGGATTCTAACAAACAGTTGTTTCAATTATGGAAGTTCATTAAACGCTACAGTTGTTTTGTTGTTTATTGTTTTCATTGTGTTGTATCCACATAAAGCTTGTTTAAATAATTATTCAAATTAATAAATTCGTTAGTTTAATTAACTTGAAAGGCTAGCCATTAGCAAAGTCTTTTTTAAGAGTCATCTTAACCGTTGGGCCAGGAGCCCATTAATGCGCAGTCGGCAATGTTAACCATATTTAAAAATATTACTAAGGAAATCAATATACTTTGCGACGTCACAAAGAGCAATCTTTGTTCAATTTTCAAAATTTTGAGCTATGAGAGACCTAATACAACTATTCAACTACTTACCAAATTTAAAGAAAATCTGTTGGAAAACCGCGTCCGAAACAGGGGAATAAAATACCATGTTTTGTATAAAAGCCGTATGGTTAACATTGCCGACTGCGCAACAATGGGCTACCGGTCCAAAGGTGAAGATGACTCTTAAGGAACAAAATATTTGTACATTTCTGATGGATTATTATTTAATTATAAATCAAGTAAATTAAATTACTGAACATACAGATCTATTTTATGCAGGATTACGTTGATTTCGCACGTATGTAAATATAAAAAATACGATAAAAACAATTAGCACAATTAAGAATATAGAAGGTAATGTGATAAATCAACTAATTCGTAAGTGGAAAATTCGTTTTAAAACGTGTTACTACCTTCAAACGTAATCTGTAAATAACTCACAGAAAATAATGGCAGTACAGAGTTAAAGGGGAGTGCGTAAGGTGTGAAATTATAAGGAGCAGATGTTATTTATACAGGGTGTTCGGAAAAAACGTTTCAAGAATGCAGGAGGTTATTGCCCACATCAAAATAAGCAAAAAAGTTCCCATAAACATATGTCCTAAAATGCTTCGTTAACCCGCTAGCCGCCATTTTGTTTTTTACACTAAATAATTTTTATTTCCGCAATGGATCATTGTATTAAGTTGATATTTGGCATGCACCTTTATCATAGCAATACCCATTTTCAAGAAAAAAGTTATTTTTTTCCAATGTGTATTTTCAAAATGGCGGCCATTTTAAAATTTTAAACTAAAATATCTCAAAATCGGTAAATTTTATAACATTTTAACAAGACACAAAAAAGTTGACAAATTTTATTATCTAACCAATGGTACGAAGTTTGTAAGGATCTGACAACAAACAACGGAGATATTGAGATTTTTATGCATAAAAACATTGATTTTGCATTGTAATTAATGCAAATTAAGGTAATTTTAATTGAAAAATCTCAATAACTCAGTTATTTGTTGTCAGATCCTTACAAACTTGGTACCATTGGTTAGATAATTAAATTTGTCAACTTTTTTGTCTCTTGTAAAATTTTTATAAAATTTACCGATTTTGAGATATTTTAGATTAAAATTTTGAAATGGCCGCCATTTTGAAAATACACATTGGAAAAAAATAACTTTTTTCTTGAAAATGGGTATTGCTATGATAAAGGTGCATGCCAAATATCAACTTAATACAATGATCCATTACGGAAATAAAAATTATTTAGTGTAAAAAACAAAATGGCGGCTAGCGGGTTAACGAAGCATTTTAGGACATATGTTTATAGGAACTTTTTTGCTTATTTTGATGTGGGCAATAACCTCCTGAATTCCTGAAACGTTTTTTCCGAACACCCTGTATATTAAGTTATCTCACTTTTATCAAATTAATATGTAAACATTTTCATGACAATTCAAAATACGTATTAGCCTGATTTGACAACACACAAAGTGTAGATTTTGTGGCCAGACGTCTCGCCGGTGTTCTAGCCAGACAGGGAGACAAATGAAGATAAACTCCGCCACTCCCATGATAAGGATCTTATCGACTCCGCAAAGTGGCTCCATTTGTCAGTGTTTTTAAGGAAAACTAAACCTTAGTAGTTGCTGTAAGATTTATTTGCGGACGGAATCTTGTAAACTCCGAATGAAAAACTCAGATATATTCAAGTTCCAAAAAATGTACAGAAATAACATTCCAAATTATGATTTTGATGAATTTTTAGATGTGTTATGAAATAAGTGTTCATAAATAAATAAATAGTTATGAAGTACATAAATTTTCATAATGATTAAAGTGACAATGAGAAACATTTCATTTCTAGTAAAAGAAACAGGGCTCTTTTACAGTATTAGACTATATTTTTGCATTCAGGAAGTCTAGTTAAATCTTGCTTGATATGAGTAGCCAATGGGATGAGACAAACGATATAAAATGAAGATATATCAAGGTTAACACTTTCCATGGAAGAATCATGCAAAACAGATACTAAAGAATGTTGGTAATTGTGAGTGATGAGACGCTCATACTATGCTGGTAAACACTTAATTGACTGTGTTTACCAGGGGTCTTGTACGTTAACATTTTTCACCGGAAAATGAATCCCTACACAATATAAAAAACGAACAAGGGTGCAAATAAAGAGCATAGACAATTATTACTCTGTAATGTAACAAAAGGAGAGATTTTTGATACATGTTTAAAGTTCATACTTGAAGAAAAGTCGGATTTACCAAAGACGATTAATTGATAAACATTATAATCTTTCAGAGCTTTTTGGGAGGATCGGTAGAAAAAGAGTATAAAAGAAACTATCTCAGAGAAGATTTTTGAACATTTTCCGTGATTCACTCCTAATTTTATGTGAAAAGAGATCAGTCAAATATTATTATACTAAGGGAATCGTTTCCCTGGATTTTAATGAGCTATCGCAAGTTTTAATGTAGCAATGTAAACTAAAATGTGTGTCATTGTGAGCTGACAATTTACTGACTTTAACGACTCATCTATGCGTCGAATTTGAGAGGGAATGAAGTTAAAGAGGCCGTGTAAAATGAACTATCGACGGATATAAAAATTGGTTTTATGGCTAATAATCTGTTGCGCAAAGCACAAATCTCGAAACTTTCCCACAAAAAGAAATTGAGAATTTCTCTTAGGATAACTAAAAACCGAAATAAATGATTTAATTTCATTCGCATCAAGTTGTTTATAAGTTTGCCATCTGTAGGTAATGACCAGCCGGGTCCGCAATGGACACTCTCAGCAACAATTAGCTCAACAGCAGCGGGTAATCATCAGGCTTCTCATCATCCCCTCGTGGTAAATTAACCAACATTACAATAGTAATTACCAAACGAGTGACCATAGCTATGTAAGTGTCGATTATTTTCAATACTATAAATGTTTGATGTTTGTGGACATCATACTATTTAATAAACAATATAATACTTAGTAATGATTCGCACTACTATCTAACGTCACCTTCCATCACATGATATATTCATGCAATTGAGAATGTACGTGGCGGTGGGGGGGCCTTGAGAATGTTCAACAGCAATACATGTTAATTGCTTGTTTATCTCAAAGGTATCATTGACTTACCAATTAATTAATCCGTATTATGAATCAATGTATCTATAACTATACTCATATGCAATGTAGAGTGTCTATTCGCCTTATCCATTAACACTATAAGACAAATATTATCACCTGATTCGATGACTTGATTAACTTATCAATAGGTAGAACTTCGTCATCCTATCATCGTCCTACCCTATAACCATTCCTGCTATCATCCTAATTAATATACAGGATGTCCAGCTTCCACACTTACAAACTTTTCCAGGTTATTGCCCACGTCCAAATAAGCAAAAAAGTTCATGCAAACATATGTCCTAAAATGCTTCGTTAACCCGCTAGCTTTGTTTTTTACACTAAATAATTTTTATTTCCGTAACGGATCATTGTATTAACTTAATATTTGGCATGAACCTTCACTATAACAATACCCATTTTTAATAAAAATATTATTTTTATCCAATGTGTATTTTCAAAATGGCGGCCATTTTAAAAATTTAAACTCAAATATCTCAAATATAGTAAATTTTAGAAAATTTTTACAAGAGACTAAAAAGTTGACAAATTAAATTATCTAAACGGTGACTCCAAGTATGTAAAGGATCCGATAGTGCAAAATCAGTGTTTTTCTGCAGGAAAACTACAATAACTCCGTTATTTGTCGTTGGATCCTTACAAACTTGGTGTCACTGTTTAGGTAACTTAATTTGTCAACTTTTTTGTCTCTTGTAAAATTTTTATAAAATTTATCGTTTTTGAAATATTTGAGTTTAAAATGGCCGTAAATTTAATCAAAATCGTTAGAGCCGTTTTTGAGAAATTTTGATTTTTGACGATTTTTGAGGGTTTTTGGGGGTAAAATACCCTTTAAAATAAAAAATTCAAAAAAATGAAAAAAACGCCTGGAATTATCGTGGATTTGGACCTATGTACCAAATTTCATTAAAATCGGACCATTATGGCATTCTCTAGCTCTGTTTACATCCTGACACACACACACACACACACACACACACACACACACACACACACACACACAGACATCACTCCGAAAACCACTTTTTTGGACTCAGGGGGAACCAAAATGGATAAATCCACCAACAACTCAAATTCGAAAATTTTGACGAAAACAATACTTTCTCCATATACTATGGTATAGGGGGAGAAAGTAAAAGTATGGAGGGGTGTCCCCATGCTTATGTCGCCCAGGGTCTGCTGCAGGGCTTCCTCGTTGGGCTGCTGCCAAAAGTTAGCGTCGGAAGAATTATTAACGGCATCACAGGAGATTTCTGAATAGCAAAATAAAAATGTTCGAAATGTGGTTGAAGATTGGCCTCACTCATAAAACACACCTTTGCCGTAGAAGACCGCTGCTCCTATGAATTTTGGGCCAGCGATCAAAGCATAGCTGGTTAAAAGAAGAAGAAAACGTTGAATGTTCCAGAAAACGGCAGGCACGAAAAACAATCCAGATGAAACACAACACTATAACACATGATACGTGACATCACGCATGGTGGGCTAATAGTCACGGCTCAACTTCCCCGTCCAAAAAGGTAACCTCGCGGCGAAACAAGGAAACACAACCCCTCCCCAATGCTAGAAGAAAACTCACACCAGGAACGCCCAGGAAAGTCTGAAAGCGGGGACTTCAAGTTTTCCCGAAACCAGGGACTACTCACCTAGGTAAAATTTGTGTAGTTCTGCAAAAAGAGAGACGGGGTAAAACCCGAACAGAGTGAAGGACACAGAAAAGTGATCAGGCTACCTGGCCCTGCACACTTCCTGCACAGACTTTGAAGCTTCTTAAGGATTTCCACGGCAAGGTTTAAGATAACTGATGAGCACCATCCGCAAAACCATTCCGGTCTGGGGATCTCCCAACATGTCCCTCGCAGGAATGAGGAACTCCAAGATACGTTGGGAACTGTCCACCCGTAGCACAGCTTGGTGGCTCTCTTATCTACCGTCGAACTGGCTGGGTGAGCTTTGCAGAAAACCAGATCCTCCATCTGGAAGGGGTTGTCAACTCTACCTCGGTTGTTTTCTTCCTCACAAGCACCTCCTTATATCAGCAGAGGAAGACTGTTTAAGAATACAAAGAAGTTTGAATGAATTGGATAAATGGTATCTGGATAACAAAATAAAACTTAACATTAATAAGTGACATGCTATTACATTTCACCGTCGAGCATCTGTTACGTTTAACTATAGAGTTCGGGGAGAGGATCTTCCCCAAGCTTAATTGGTGAAGGACTTGGGCGTTGTTTTGACTTCTACTCCCAATCTAGAGTCTCACATACGTCCCATATGCAGAAAGGTAAATAAAATGCAAGGGTTTATCTACCGCCTTTCTAGAGACTTCAACGATGTTACAGCACTGAAGACATTATACTGTTCCTTGGTGAGGTAAATCCTAGAATATGGACCTGTTGTGTGAAGCCCTCATCAAAAATACCTATGTGATGAATTGGTGAGGTCTAAACCATGATTTTTAAGAATGGTTGGAGTCAAGATAGGGTTCCAGTATCAACAGGTTCTAGTCGACAATCTGGCCCACGATCTTGGTCTGCAGACGCTTGAATAACATAGACGCATAGCTCATGTCATTGATCTGCACAAGCTGCTTAATGGTGGGACGGACTGTTCTGACATACTCCATCTGGTTCAGTTAACTACTCCAACATCAACTCGGTCCAAGGAACCTTTCGTCAGACAACTATGGACTCAACAGCGCTGTGGAACGTATGCTGAGGTAGAGAAACAATGTCCCGGAATTGGTGGCTTTTCCCGTCGACAGCCTGGCATCTGTGATGAAAAGGATTGTGACGAATTTAAGATGAACTGTAATTTATCCAGTCAAATGCTAAGCGAATGGCCAGTTCTGGACTAGTGCATGTTAAGGTAACAAATGTTATTGTTATGTACTTTTTCCATACTAAGCTATTATTATTTGTTATTGCGTTTTTCGTTGTATATAAAATTAAGTAAGTCAAAGTAACCTTTGCTAGTTGTTGCACTGTTACTGTTTTCTACTTTATACTCATTATTTTTTGCATATATGTTAAATATTCACTGCTATTATTCATTAGTAGATTATTATCATTATTTATGCACTATGTATTTTAGTTTCGGTTATTTGTTCTGTTAATTATATTGCTTGTGTCCAGCGTGAGTAAATGGCAACAATTTGCTTTTGTATTCAGTTACGTCAGCTATCTCCTATTGCATGTATTGAAAAAATGGAGTTGTCTGTTGGAATGTAAAATAAAATAAACAAGTTCCCTAGCCTTAATGAGATTACGCCTGGCAGCTTGCCGAGTCTCCTTGATATCGAGCGTACCAGGTGGTGGCAAAAGGTCACCAATTCTCCAAATGTTTACCAAGGAAATTTTTTGATGTTTACCGCTGCTAATGGAGTGTAGATTGCAACCAGGTTTTTATGATCAGAGAATTGAGCCATTTCTGATACCTCTTCAGAAGTTTGCATAGTCAACAGTGCACAAAGCACACTGATGTTGGGACAATTCTTCGTGGAGTATTTGCATAAAGCTGAATCAACAAACACTCTACACCATGTAGTCCATGGAGATAGCTCCAAAAAGAGCCATAATATTTCAGTGCTGGATACTGGTCTAAAAGTTTTTTACACTGCTTCTACATCAAATGGTATGTACAAAACCGCCGGGAGACACTCTCTCAATAGTCCGGATCACCCCCATATGACGTCATCAAAATGGCGGCCAACCAAATTTGCAGTGTTTTAGTTAAATACTTATTACTGCCCACCAAGTCAACCAATTTTGACTTTTAATGTATCGTTGTGTAGGTATTGAAATTCTGCAACTGTTAATACCCTTAAAATACCCATACTCTTTTTGATGTTCGAGTCAAAAATGGTAAGCGATCAAACTTTGCATTAAAACCATATTGCTGAAAACAAAAAATGCAGTAACTCCCGATCCACTCAACCTTTTGAGGTCTGGTTTGTGGCAAATTGCTCAAAATACAAAGCCCTTCAAAATGATATGTCATATGACGTAGCCCAATGCAGTTTTCCTGACGACCTCTACTAGGGACGTCCCTAAAGGAAGTCTTGGAAAAAACTTCATTGGATTACGTCATATGATACATCATTTTAAAGGGCTTTGCATTCTGAGGAATTTGCCACAAACCCGACCTCAAAAGGTTGAGTGGATCGTTAGTTATTGCATTTTTTGTTTTCAGCAATATGATTTTAATTTAAAGTTTGATCGCCTGCCATTTTTGACTCGATCATCCTTTTGAGGCCGGGTTTGCGGCATTGTTCTCTATTCTTCGAGACCGTTAATTTGATGTATATATTGACCTATGCTTACATTTAAGATTTTCTTCTGACTCCTTGTGGACCGTCCCTCCGGACTATTGAGAGAGTGTCTCCCGGCGGTTTTGTAGATACCATTTGATGTAGAAGCAGTGTAAAAAACTTTTAGACCAGTATCCAGCACTGAAATATTTTTTTGCTATCTCCACGGACTAATGGCCATGAATTTCCCTTTTCATTGCATGCTGCAAAATCTGCCACCATTGAGACCTGATTTGTCAGAGCAGTATCCAAACACAAGTGATCCAATAGTTGACCAAATTCAATCTTAAATTTTAGGGCTGCTTTAAGAGGCCAACCAATGGCTCCTAACCCATTTTCACTAAAAAGAGCCAGCATGCACGTGGCTTTGAGAACTCCTGTAATGTTAGCGTTGGTCATATTTTTTATCCAGGACAACACACGATTAGTGGCAAGTGCTGAACTGTGCGAAGAAAAGGGGTAGACAGTTGTTGTGAATAAATTAACAAAAGAGTTAGATGGTGGAGGTATGGATGTGAAGTATTTGGACTGAAACAAACTCTGAAATGACTTTTTACCAGATGTGGGCATATGGAAGTAAATTTGCAATACTTCCTTCTTTACGCAACGGAAAAGGCACAAACAGCAGAAGCAAGCCAAGGAAATAAGTTCCGACTCTTTTTCATTGTCATTACCAATCTCCTTAACTAAGTTCCAGAAGTTGATCAGATCTTTAGTTCCATAAGTGGCATCACCAGGCACTTGGACATTTTTATGAATTTTCTGAGAATTTGACTTTCTTTAGAATGTCTTCATTTGCAGCTTTACTATCTGTGGAACTAGTTGTGGTGAAGGTGTTAGTCCCTTTATATTTGAAATAGATCAAGAGATCTCTGATGTTCTTAATCATGTCTGCAGAGGTTGGTGTAATCAACCCTATGTATGACGCCATGAAATATTTAGCATTTGTGAAACCTATTTGCAGGGTGCTCTCTTTATTCAACCAGCCAGAATAGACTTTTCCGAAATCATTTTTGAATATGGTGTCATTCCAGTCAGTTGGAGTAAGTTCACTAGTAACTCCTCCTACATCCTCGTTTTTGATCTTATTCAGCTTCTCAGCTAGTGCTTTCTTTGCTTGATTCATTGTTGTTCCGCCGGTCTCGGCGATTGAAGTGAATTTACTGAGATGAATTTTGCATCGAGAATAATATTAGTTACATTTAGTTTCTATGTTTACAGGATATAAAACGTTGGCAGTTACTATCGTAATGATGTCACTAATAGTTTGTGTAATGACTTCCGACCATTGTTACACAATGCTTAAACTTAACAAACATTACTTAAACATAAAAAATGAACCTAAATGAATATGCCATCCACAATTAAAGAAAACATGACGTTAACACATTAATTAGATCTGTGTTATAAGAAATTATAAAATGCAAACCGATGCGGACTTGCTGTAATCTTCGTTTCAATATTTATCCGGCCGGTTTCATCGCGGCCGGTCATAAAGCGAAAGTAATATCCGGTGAATTTACATTCCGACCACATTTAAAATCTCATTTACCCCCATCCGTGCTTCGGCTGGGAATCATGTCATAAATTAATATAATCCCGTATAATATTGTGGAAAAAGTCAGAATTGCGCAAGAGAATTTTATTTTAATTAGAACTTAAATCTGTTTTAGTGAGTTTGCGAATGGATGGTACGTTACGAAATACAGTACCTTCGTGATTATTTTTAAATGACGATCCCAATAAAAAATACACTTTGAATTGGTTTTACAATACGCATTGTTAGACTGTTTACAGAAAGTACTGTAAGAACTAAATTGACATAATGTTCAGCTTCAACTGTTTCTAACTTCATATGATTTTTCGGCAGCTTCATACAGGCATATCATAAAATAGGTGCCCAAACCTCAGTAGTTTTCTTCATATCTATAAAAAATAAAATTCGTTTAACCATCTGACCAAAGTGTGGTTATAGTTTTTGGGTCGCACAGTGCTTCAAACATGGCTTAACGCTTAATTTTGTAGTCTGGACTAATCCCATAACGGGCCTTCCGAAGCACGGTGTGCAAATTTTAAATAATAATATCTGTAATTGGACCTGGGACTTCTGGGTGGTAGGCCAGTTCGTTCTTTTCTCGCATGTAACTGCCATTTATATTTTGTACACCAAACTCGTACTTCAATTTCAATAACTTACCGAGTCTGGATTTAAACCGTTAACCAGCTGATTACCCTCTAAAATATATACACCCGAATGAGTAACTGACTCACTCACCCACTCATCGGGGTATCGGAAAATCGTCAAGTGTCGGTAAGGTAGATCAAGGAGATCTCTGAATGTTGCAAATGGTGGCACCACTTACGTATCTACTAAAATTTACACCATGTTTGAAAATATTTTTTAATTTATATCCTGGTTTTCATACATGTAAATATAATACTTTTTAGTCACAATGGGTGTTTCACAAAATTAATTAAAGAAACATGTAAGAAATATAAAAAGTCAGGTTTAGTTCTCGCCTAAGAATTAGTTTCAATTACATTACGTAATGGAGTTTTCTCACATCTTCATGAAAGAACTTCAATCATGTACCGGGAAGTAGTCGTAGGAAAAACTTTGTGCAATTGTTTCAAAATCTTTATTAGAATATAAATACATACTGGAATCTATATTATCAATCTATCTGGATAGATTATTTAATAATCTTGAATACATATGTGTAATTACGATACTGCGTAGCCAGTATAGTTGTTTGCTTATTTTTACCTTCAGTGCCGGTCACCATGGGCCAATGAGCCAACACCTAAACACTGTTTTAAAAACTTTCCCTCACAGGTTAGATAAAAAAAAAATGTTTTAAAACAATAACGGTCTCACTTTACAATGGTGAAGTTGGAGAGAGTACTATATTGTTGGAAGTAAATTAAGTTACATTAAACCTGCTACCTAGATGTAAAATAAATATTAATTAAACTCTATAAATTTAACTCTGTTGAGTAGTTAGATGAAAAATATTGTCCTACTCGTTGCGAAGGTGTCTGCCGGACTCGAATGATAATCCTGCACTCTCGCGCGGGAACTATCACACTCGCCCGGTACCTACTCGTATATACCAAACGCGTAATGTAATAGACTACCTTGAGATACATAATGGTTTAATAATCAATATGGTTTATGATACCCAGACGGCCCCAAATTCGAGCTGTAGAGATCGCAGTCGACGTGGGGACGCAACAAATCTCGAGCTGACAGCGAACAGATTATATTTGCATGCGTGGGGCTCCTAATGGGGCACTTATTCACTGCCTCCTTAGAGACGACTCACAAGTCGTCTGTGCTGCACAACTATTTACCAAAGATACCTAGTACTTGTATTACACATTTAAGAATATAATACAAAATACCCCCGTCGCAGCAGACCTGCGTACTCAGCGAATTTCCAATGGAATTTTGGTATATTTTCAATTTACCCATAAAGTCCATAGGGATGAGAGTATGTAGGTTTGCCGCCATATGGGTTTTGTTGGTAAATATAAGTTAAATCCTACCTAGTGAATGTACATACCAAATTTTATCAGGTTATGGTGTTCTTTTTATTTTCCCTATAAACCCCATAGGAGTGAGTACGTAGGTTTGCCGCCACATGGGTTTTCTAAGCAAATATAAGTTAAACGTTTCCGAATGAACGTACTTACTAAATTTTATCAAGATATGTCAATAAATAAGCAAGATAGAAGGTTTTCTTGATTTCCCATAAGAATAACATGGTAAACATAGTTTTTGGATTTTCTCCATAACCATTTAAGCTAGGTAAAAAATTCTAAATACTAGATTATTTGTTTTTTTAAGCTCTTTTAAATAGTTTAAGTTAAAATTGTTGAATTTTATAAACAAAAGTAAAAAAAGCCAAAAACCCCTTTTGAAACCCCATAAAACCCCGTTCCCATGGTCCGATCATTCTGGTTCGCGAACTCAATCTAGTAGATGCTGGCTTACACCCCTGTACCAAATTTCATCAAAATCGGAGGTTCCGTTCAAAAGTTATCGTGTTCACGGACACATACAGATATATATATATATATATATATATATATATATATATATATATATATATATACATATATATCAATTTGAACGAATGGTGTTTTTGGCTTCTAGGGACCTCAAAACGAAAAAGTATCATGGTCCCGAGCTTAGGTCTTACCGTGACTACTACCGTAATAGCGTATTCCCTATAGGGAAATTCGCTAAAATTGTTGAAACTAAACCTGTATAATATTGCAGAACTGACTAGCTTGTTGGGTAGCTCATTATAGTAACTTGTATAATATAAATATAAAGAAAAAAATATTTAAAAGTTCATAGATAAAATTGGCAAAAAAGTTATAAATCCTATCCTATACTATAATACGAGCAATTTCTGAAGGAATGTGTGTTCCACGATCTCGAAATCTAGCGGTGAGATTTTGCTTCAACTTTGCATTTAAGATTGTTTTGGCCCAAAAATAAGTTTAGAAACAGTCTCAACCCCAGAAAAAATCTAATTTTGTCTCAAATTAAGTTTAAAAATCGTAATTTTTAACATTGTTCTTATGAGTTGCTATTTTGGTTACGAAATAACAACTAAAAGTAAACAAAAATAAAGGAACAATAATATTTTGCAGTTTTTATCAGCTGTTAAATGTAAAGAGTTTGGTTATTAGCTTCATTACCATGACACTATAGAAAAAGTGAATTAATACCAACGATCAAGGCTCGGTTAACCTGGTACTTGATTAATTTATTTGAGTTTTCGTGTTGTAACAATATTTTCTCTTATACAAGGTAATATTTACGCGGTTTGGGTAGATTAAATCCTATACCATAATACGAGCAATGTCTGAAGGGATGTGTGTTCCATGATCTCGAAATGTAGCGGGTAGATTTTGCTTAAACTTTGGATTTAAGTGTGTTTCGGCACGAAAATATGTTTAGAAAAGGCCTCAATCCCAGGAAAAATCTAATTTTGTCTAAATTTAAGTTTAAAATCGTAATTTTAACATTGGTTATATGTGTTGCTATTTTGGTAACGAAATAAAAAGGAAAGGTACACAAAAATAAAGGAAAAACTAATGCTAAGCAGACTTTTTGAAACAGCTGTTAACTGTGAAGAGGTATAGTTGGTTGTTGGGGGGAATTTAATAGCTCTAATTACAGTGACACTATATCAAAACTGAATTAAAACCAACGAGCAAGGCTCTGTTAAACTGGTACTAAATTTATGAAGGGATTATTGTCACATTTCTTCAAACAGGTGTTGAAGCTTAAATAAAGTCGAGAGAGTTGATAAGGTTCCAAATGACTGTAATTTGTATGTTATAGGCACTGTAGGACCTATCCCTGGCACGATGTTACTATTAACCCTGTTTGTGTACTGTGCCCCAGAAGCCAAGCAAATTGTTGGTTCTTTTTTCATATAACGGGGATGTCAGAAAATCTAGAAAGTAAAAAATTAACTTTATATGAAATAACTATTAATGGTCGGAATGTATATTTAGCTATGTAATTTTAATTTATGCACTTTAACATAACGCGATCTCTTTTCAGCAGCATAAACAAACATTTCTTAACATACATTGTTTTTATCGTTTCTTGCAATTTACGATTGCTCGGTAAACCATGGGAATTGGTATTGCAGCTTAATTTCTTATATAGATCTTGAATTCTTCAAGTGTTCGATGAAACCTCTGCATGTAATTATTATAGAAAATCAACCAAAGCTCTTTCTTTGCTTAATAAGTGTTATATAATAAAAAAATTATTACGTTCTTTACGTTATGCTTGCACAAACCCTCCTGACAGTCAACCTACAAACTCAAACCCAACAATATTTATGTATTCAATATAAATAAATTTATGTAGTCAATAATTCATAAAATCCCATGGAAGTTTGCCAAGTACTGTGGTCAACTGTGTCGTCATACGTAATGTAAATTTCGAAATTTTAAGCTTAACCCTTGCCTTTATAAAAACTATGCGTAGCTATTTCCAGATTACGTTTTGTATGTGAACGGATTATTAACATAAAGATTACAGTAAACCCATTGTTCGTAATAATTCGATTCTAACGACTAGCTTCTGAGACTTAGTATAAATCATTATGTCAGTTTGTAATTAGTCATAATCGGCTGAAATGATATTACATGTTCGGCTGGGGCCTCACTAATTTATTCATTTATCGATATAATTAGTAATTCAACGTACATAATCTCTTTAACAATTGCAATTAACCAAACATTTTCCTTTACAGGATCAATAGAATATTGGCTTGATTGTCTCCCTCTTTATGCTGGAATTTAATAATTTTATTGTTTAGTTCTCGTATAAATATTTAGTTTAGCAACCCTTTAACATTACACGAATATAAAATGGCATACATAACCTAAATTCGCTACACTCAATATTATAAACACAGTTAACACTTTAAACAGGCATTGCAAAACAATATGGGTAGTTCTAGTGCATCGAGAAAATTACCATTGTCTTTATAATCGTGACTTTTGAATTGATTGCTAGTAATTTTCCCGTTCAAAATAATCTTGCAACTTTGCTTGCTTACTCATAAATACACTTTATTACGATTTGACAAGTTCAACTCTTTTAAAACATTAAAACTTCTATTGATTAAAAACGGATTTGTTTACATCGTAGCAGTCTTCTTCTCTAAAGGTTTGACTATGTTTTGTTTTTACCAATTCATGAGTGTTTGATGATTTGTAGTCAACGTCAATATATTATCGGGGTATTATTTTTATAATTGTAAGATACACTAAAAAAAGGAAATTTAGGTAGTTACCTTCCAGCAACAGTCATTTTGTAGATCCGTTGTAAGTTCTTGCCATTGTCTACGAAATTGTCGTTTTTCGCCTTTTATCAACTTTTTTTCTTTTATTATGACTTTTTTAGAAAGTAAACAAAGTTTTCTAATAGAATGAGTAGAGTTTGTTCCAGTTTAGACTTCTTAAAGTCATGTAAAATTCCATATAAAACTGTATTTAAATAAATAAGAGTACGATAACTCACTTAAGAACATTTTATTCTGCGTCAAGCTACAAACTGTCAAATAGCATTATAACATAAACCCATTTCAACCTTCAAAATGATATACTAAAAGTAATCTTTCGTATATGCTTAAGGGCAAAAATCGTCTCTAATAGACATAATTTTTATTTGCGTACGTTGCTCAATTGGATTTAGACCAATGGCACTCTCAATAACATAGTCATGAGCCACACCATCCCACCGGAGTGCGGGAGGCATATCGCCTTGTCGATGTGTGAAATGCCTAAGAAGTCAGGGCCTGAACACCATGATTCATCAGGCGACATAAAGAGTAGAGGTACTTCACTGCAGTGTGTTGGATGTACACTGTGATTGCCTATCTTGGCCCTTTTATAGGTGTTCCGATCCGGTATTTCAATGTCTAAATCAGTGGTTATTAGGCGGAGTTTTCTGCTGTCTCGCAATTTAGGAGATTGAACTCATAACCAATACATAATACACCTATAAAAGGGTATTATGTATTGACGCTGCATGGGACCGTCAATACATAATATGTACGTGGTTTCAATGTGTTATGAAGTCGATGGCATATGCTTAGCATCTACATACTGATAAATACGTCGACTACGAGTAGTGACGCTGCATGGGACCGTCAATACATAATATGTACGTGGTTTCAATGTGTTATGAAGTCGATGTAGGTTTAGGGCTAACATACGGAATCTGATATATGCCATCATTTTGTGGCGAAGTCCTCCCGTTTTCAGTCACTGTCTTTTGGAAGGTACTTCATTATGGCGTGTTGCCATTTTGAAGGATTTCCACTGCCCGTTATCAGTTACTATCTGTTGGGGCAGGGTTGTTTGTGTAATATTGCCGATCATATACTCTTATATCATACAAGTAGTAAGATAGTAGCAACGTTTAACAATATTAGATCCAGATACGGCTGGGGCCTAGCATTAAAATAAAATAACACATTCACTATGCAAATACGTCAGGCAGGGTTGTCTCGGCTTGCATGACCGTTGGAATGTACCTCACTATAGTCGGTTGCTTGCGCAGTATTCCTTAAGAATACCCCTAGCCCGTTGCAGTCTCTCGGCATTTAGTTCCACACGTGATAGTACTGGATTGTCTACCACGTGCTCCCCACTTCGCACCGGCACCCGATTACGGTCCGCATTTCGGGCAAGTCCAAAGGATGCCTATAGTAAGCCGCCACGTACCTCCGGTGGTCTGTAGAATTTATTATCATCCTACAACCCCACCAGCCACACCCACGGGACTAATTGGGTGTGTGGTGTGGGTGCGGTTTGCTTCCAGTTTCCTGTTTGGTTTCCCACTAACACCTTCGACTTAGTGTCACTACCTACCCAGCCAGTCCCCTGGCGGTGGCCTACCAGCCTAGTGGAGGCCGGTAGATACTCATTGACCTGTATTCTCAAACCATGCCTATCTGGTCCAGGAATGGTTTTCTATGGTCATCTGGCCTTACAGCGTCTTGTCAGCGTTTTGCCATGACTTTCGTACCCTTAGTTGGCCCTTGTCTCCTGTGCTTCCTCGTCTTCGTGGTTATCAGTTTGTGATTCGCTTCAATTTGACCTCCTTTATTCATGTTTGTAGTATTCTTCCATATCTTTTTATATGTGACATCCCTGACTCTATTATGGCTGCTGCAACCATTTATGCGTGCGTTTGCTCTAATATTTTACGCAGTGATGCAACGTCCTTTATAGCGTGTTATGATAATAATGTGCTAATATAATGTGTTATTCTTTAATATTTTGTTGTTCCCTTGCCCTCCAGTCAGTTTTTAAGCTAACTTATTTACTTATGTGGGTGGTTTACCATTTGTAAACGTTAATTTTAATAACGTCTGTAATATTATTTAGTTCCTTCAATTTTTCGCATGCACATATCTTGGACGCCACCGATATCAATAAAAGTACCAAACATAAAAATAATGGTGATGAATGCCAATATTATGTTATTTTATTTTGCCTGTTAGGCGGAACTTAAGCAAACTGATATTATGAATTGTCTGTTACGTTGTGATGTTTTACATTGTTTGTTACTTACTGACCTAAAACTGTTGCCTCCTACTACTTGAGGTGAGTTTGCAATTAGTAACTAATATTTAAAATACTTTTGTCAGTAATTACAGCAATATTGTATTAAGAAGGTTGTAGTTTTGTATTTTAACGAGCTTGAAAGTGATATTGATGGAAATTTACTGTATTTAAAAGAGTAACACTAAAAATATTAAACTTAAAAAATTAATAATTAATAACTTAATTATTTAAATTTAATTAATAATTAATTAAATTAATAATTAATGCCTGCTAATACTCGTATCATGTGTTATTATTTAACCTGTTCAATATGAACGAATAACTCTGTTACAGATTGTTTGCGAATTAGCAACATATATCAAACATTTCACTTTTTGTCGTATCTCAAATCTTTATTTTAAGACCGTTTTGCAACTTTTATCATTACTGAATTTGGTATTCTGTAACTTTTTACTATGCCTAATGACAGTTATATTGTATGTGAAGTTCGAATTTTGCATTCAGTGAACTTGTACAATATCCCTGTAACTTCAACAGGATTTGTGAGGAGTGACTATAATAATTTTTATTTCGTAACATATTTTTTTTTTATCGAATAGTAATTTTGTGAATACTCTTTGGCGGGTTCCAACCCGTTTGTTCATTTTTTCCTATTTTTTGTTTTTGTTAAATTATTTATTTTTTCATTAACTGCAAACTAGTTTAATTAGCTTAGTCGTTCTACATTTTCATCTATTTTATCCAGTTTATTTTTTTCATACTTTTTGCGCTAGGAGGGCGAGGCAAGGCATGGCTTTACTTTACCCTGGCGATTAGTTAAATAAATAAATTGCTGGAGACAATACAAGTATTGTATAGCATGCGTCAAACAATGCAATAAGTATATTTAATGTACATTGAAAGGTAAAAAAATATCGTGTGATTGACACAGTAATTGATATGGGAGAAGTAACATCCAGACACTTGATGAATAAAAAACAAAAACCCCCTCACTACCAGGAACCGAGCCGATGTATTCTCCCTGTGTAGTCCATGAACTCCCCCACCGAGTAAAACACATGCGACACTAAAAAGCGTCTTAATTTTGACTTGAATTTTGATTCATTGTTTTCAAACCGAATAGCCTCCGGAATTCTGTTAAGAATGCCAACCCCTGCTTGAGACGGTAGCCGAGATACACTAGCTAGCCTGTGCTGATCAATTCTGAAAACATCTCTGGATCGTGTGTTGTAGTTGTGTACATCAGCACCACGTATTAGACTGCTCTTAAATTTGCAATAATAAGCAGTTTCCAGGATGTAAAGCTCAGCTAGAGTTAGCAAACCCAACTCCCGGAAGGCTTCCCGACACGACTCTCTAAATTTGAGTTTTGAAATAATTCTAATGGCTTTTTTCTGAAGGAAAAAAAGGCGGTTGAAGTTTCTCTGCGAGCAACCACCCCACAGAGCGATGCCATATGAAAGGTGGCACTGAATTAGTCCATAGTAAGCCATTAGCAACAGCTCTTTAGGACAGTGTTTAGATAGGATTCTCAGCAAATATACTGCAGAAGTGACCTTTTTACAAACACTATCCACATGATCTGTCCACGTCAGCTCGTTATCCACGAGCATTCCAAGAAATTTGGTAAAGCCAACTTCTTCAATGACAGTGTCATCTATGACTGCCGTCGATCGATGAGTATTCAGAGCGGTGCTGCCTCCGAATATCATGCAACTTGATTGTGATGGATTTACTTTGAAATTTTTGTTCTCAAAGTACTGAATGCAACAATTTATCTCCTCAAAAGATTGGATTTCAATTTCATCTGGTTTGTTTGAATTGAAACAGAGAGTCGTATCGTCGGCATATTGGACAATTTGTCCCTTTGAAATGAAAGAATTCAGATCATTCACATACACCAAAAAAAAGTAGGGGGCCGAGAATCGATCCCTGAGGGACGCCAAATCTCAAAGTGGTTGTATGTGAAAGAACTCCATTGACATGAACTTGTTGAGTCCTTCCAGTAAGGTATGACTTCAACCACGTATGTGGTAAGCCCCTAATACCAGAGGACCATAGCCTGTCAAGGAGTAAGTTATGGTCCACACAATCAAAAGCCTTGGATAAATCGAGAAAGACGCTCAACGTAATTTTGCGATTATCCAGGCTATTAGCAATCGTTTCCACTAGGCGGATGATTGCATCTACAGTTGATTTACCCTGTCGGAAACCAAATTGGTCTTTTGACAGGATTTCGAATCTGTCCAAAAAATTTAGCCTCCTGCGCATGAATAATTTTTCAAAACTTTACTGAGCACCAGCAGGATTGAAACAGGCCTATAATTGTTTGGTTGCTTTGAATCTCCTTTTTTGAAATGGGGATGACTTTTGCAACTTTGAGCGAATTTGGGAAAATGCCTGTTTTGAATGAAATGTTTATTAATTGAGTGAGGGGACCCGCAATGCCAAGTTGGCATTTTTTCAAAAGTGACGCGGACATACCATTGACATCCATGGACTTCTTCGCTTTCAAGTCGTTAATAGCCTTAATGACCTCCATCTCAGTAGCATCCTCTAAAACCATAGATTCAGCCGGACCAAGCTGCACAGGAGCAGCCGGAGGAGATAAAATTAGGCCAGTTTCGCCAGCCATTGCAAAGAAATTGTTAAAAACACTCGCTACCTCCGAAGGCTCCCGAACTAGTCTTCCGTCCACCTCCAATTCAATTTGATTGGAAACTCTCCCTGAAGATTTATTTTATTTATGAGAGCCCAAGCTTCCCGAGAAAAGTTTACTGAATCTGTTAGTTTTTTATTAATATCGTAGCTCTTCGCTGCCCTCAGAACCTTCCTATAAATTCTTTTATACGACTTGAAAAAATTTACAAACCCCGGGCTACTATCCCATTTTGATCGTTCCCAGTACATTTTTAACTTTTCCCTTGACACCAAAATTCCCCTTGTAACCCAATTATTTTTTTCTGTCCGTTGAATTTTTTAAAAAGATTTTTTGGGACAGAAAGAATCGAGATGATAATTTAAACAATCGTTGAAAGAGTCAAAAGCTTGTTCTGGACAATTTAAACCAATCAAACAATCCCACTTTTCCTGCTGTAACTTTTTTGCTTAGCAAAAGAACATTCGCAGGTTTAACATCCCTCCCATTACTAGCAATGAAAGGAAGGCGGAGTGGTGTACGGCATTCAATGAGGGCGAGCTGAGCATGGTGGTCAGAAACGGCAGTTGATACGACAGTAACAGGCAAGTCCGCAATGTTCGAAATGACGTTATCAATGGCAGTCCGCGAAGTAGGTGTCACCCTGGTAGGAGAGTTCACAGACCACTTTAGACCAAACCCCAGCAATGTTTCCTCGAGCGTTTTAGTTTTGTGGTCATAGACGTCTATGTTAAAGTCCCCTGCAAGGAGAAACTTCTGTCTTCTTGATGTGACATGCTGAAAAAACTGTTCTAATTTTGCAAAAAATGCATTTGCATTACCGTCGGGAGATCGGTATAACCCATATATGAAGAGAGGTTCAGAGCCTTTCAAATGAATTTTTACCCACAAATCTCAAAATCTTTTTCGCATGACAAATTTACAGTAATTGGGTCAAATTTTGTGTCGATTTTTAGAAAAAGTGCAACTCCCCCCCACTTAATGTTTGGCCTTATGTAAAAGTTCCCCAAAATATAATTTGGAATTTTTGAAAACTGCACATTCGTTTCGTTAAAGCCGAATTCAGATAAAATGAAGACATCGGGCTTAAGTTCCTCAGTAAGAATGTTAAGTTCCAAAGATTTATTTGTGGCAACCTGTATATTTTGGATGAAGAACACTTAATTTATATTCTACTTTAAAATCACCCTTAGAGTTACTTACTGCCCCAATTGATTGATTTGCCTTGAATTTGGCGTCTGGATGGAACTTATCACATTGTTTCTAAAAAAAATCTCATTTTTACTTGTTTGTTTATTGTCCAATAATGTACAGATGGGCGATGTAGGCTGACTCTTGACCACATCCGCGAAAGTCTCGAAGGGCAAGGTTGTCGGCTCCACAGATGTGGACGGTGTAGATGGAGCTGTTGTAGCTGGTTGTGGGGTAGGGTCCACTCTGTCTGCCTTGATGACGGCTCTCCACAGCAGTTTCGCCAACAACTCCTTTCCTCTCATAGACAGGTGCATACCATGTCGGGTAAAATGTTGTCTGCCAATCTGATTGAAATTAAATAACTCCAAACCAGGATGCTGTTTACACAGTTCTTCAATGTAGGAATTGATTATTTTTATTTCAGGTTAATACGGTGGCTGGGAGCAATATCATGACGATGGGGCAGTGTTGAAACGATAACTTTGGATGATTTGATACGGTTAATGAGCTGTTTTTCTAAATGCTTAAAAATGTTGCATTCACCGTCCGCAACGTCATTCGTACCAGCTATAATAATCATGCAGCTACGCGATCTCGGAGGTCCTCCTGATGTTACATCTAGCAGCTTTGCTCCAGGTTTACAAACGGAGTCTACTGTGGTGGTGGAAGGCACGATCTGCTGTAATAGTCCGGCAACATGACGACCATGACTATCGCTTTCAATATGGATAGTCGGGAAAGTAATTGGACTTTTTATCAAGGCAGTTTGTTTGGGTGTTGATCGTTTATATATTCTTTCTTTTCTTTCTTTTTCGTTTTTTTCTTGATTTTCGGGACATCTCCTTAGATGATTTATTTTTGTTTGTTTGCTCGGCAGACACAGTATCTAGGGACTCAAACTGGTTTTGGGTTTTAATAGGAGAATTATTCTTCCCAACAACAATCCATTCCTCATCAGTTGACTTCTTCCCATCACCCAAATATCGATTATTAGACTCCAATTTAAGACAGTTGAGTTCTGCCTCAAGCACTTCTATTGATGTTTTGAGTCTAATTATGAGATCTCGATTTTGGACGCTATTGGGATTTTCACATTCTTTCAAAGCGTCACACTGTGTCCCACAGTCTACTAGGTTAGGAAGATTAGCAACTGATATTGCTTGAGAGTGGTTCGACGCAAATATTTCATTTGTGAATTCTAATAATCGTGTATCCGACTCTATCGAGTGATTAAGAATCACTTCTACCCTTTTTTCTAAAATTTTAACTTTTTCTTTGGGCCTGGAGTTTTTCTTCTGATATGTCCATTTTAGCAGGAGTCGACGTTACCACTGGGTTAGTTGAGTTATTTGACTGAGTGGTTTTATTGAGTGTTTGCAGCACTGTCGGAGTTTGCGGAGACATCGTTCCGTGCGGCGGAGATAAGATGGGATGGCTCAGAGATGATTGCAAAGACGTACTCTGGCGTACATTCTCACGCCCAGTGTCAGCTTCAGTTGTCGAATTTTTAATTTTATCGCTCTGCCGGGGAGAAGATAGTGACCTCAATGTAACAGGATGAGGACCACTATGCTTGTTACTTGTTTCAGTTAGCACGGTTTTGTCGTTGTTCGTCCTAATAGACGCTCCACAGGTTCGCCCAAGTTTACTATGGTATAAGTTGCTTTTAAAATCCATAATAACAATAATACTCAGATATAGTACCTAGAAACCACACATACACCCACACTCATAACCTGACCAGTGCAGTTATCAATCAAAATTAACACGTGTTCGGCTGGTTCCTCACTAATTTATTCATTTATCGATATAATTAGTAATTCAACGTACATAATCTATTTAACAGTTACAATTAACCAAACATTTTCCTTTACAGTATCAATAGAATATTGGGTTGATTGCCTCCCTCTTTATGGTGGAAAATAATTATTATAATATTTAGTTCTCGTATAAATTTTTAGCTTAGCAACCCGTTAACATTACACGAATGCCAAATGGCAATTTTAACCTAAATCCACTACACTTTATATTACAGATTCAGTTAATATATATTAAACAGTCATTGCAAAACAATATAGTTCTAGTGCGACCAAAAAATTACCATTGTCTTTATAATCGTGACTTTTGAATTGATTGCTAGTAATTTTTCCGTTCAAAATAATCTTGCGACTTTACTTGCTTACTCATTAGGTACAATTAGACAAGTTGAACTCTTTTAAAACATTAAAACTTCTAATGATTAAAAACGGATTTGTTTACATCGCAGCAGTCGTCTTCTCTTAAGGTTTGACTAGGTAAGGACTAGGAATGTATCTCACTACAGACGGTTGCTTGCGCAGTATTTCTTAAGAATACCCCTAGCCCGTTGCAGTCTCTCGGCATTTGGTTCCACACGTGATAGTACTGGAATGTCTGCGACGTGCTTCCCACTTAGCACCGGCACCCGATTAGGGTCCGCATTTCGGGCAAGTCCAAAGGACGCCTGTAGTAAGCCGCCACGTACTTTCGGTGGTCTGTAGAATTTATCGTCATCCCAAAACCCCACCAGCCACACCCAGGGGACTAATTGGGTGTGTGGTGTGGGTGCGGTTTGCTTCCAGTTTTCTGTTTGGTTTCCCACTAACACCTTCGACTTAGTGTCACCACCTACCCAGCCAGTCCCCTGGCGGTGGTCTACCAGCCTAGTGGAGGCCGGTAGATACTCATTGACCTGTATTCTCAAACCATTCCTATCTGGTCCAGGAATGGTTTTCTATGGTCATCTGGCCCTACAGCGTCTTGTCATGACTTTCGTACCTTTAGTTGGCCCTTTTCCTTCTCTCCTGTGCTTCCTTGTCTTCGTCGTTATCAGTTTGTGATTCGCTTCAATTTGACCTCCTTTTTCCTTGCCTTTACAAGGAAAAAGTATTCTCCCCTTAGTATTCTCCCCTTTCTTTTCATATGTGACATCCCTGCCTCTATTATGCCGACTGCATTCTTTGCTGCGTGTGTTTGCAGAGATATTTCAGGCAGTGATGCAACGTCCTTTATCTTTCCTCGGTATGCGAACAGGGATTATTTGTTTCACACTGGTAGATCTTTTAAAATTCCTCATGATTTCAACATCCATACTCTTGGCCATGGCCACTGAGTATAAGTTGGGGTATTTTGCAATATGGATTTCTGAGGTAATTGTTCCCAATATGGGTGAGAATTCGAATATATCACCCCTGTAGTCTTTGTGAGCGTTCCAATGTGTTATGAAGCGTAGGGCTTCTTCCGCTAGTGTTTGAACACATAAGATGCTGGAACCAGATAGACATAGCTCTCTTATAATACGTAAGGATTGCATCCCGTAGTATTCTAAAAAACCATGTTTATCTGGTCTAGGAATGCTTTCCTATGGTCACCTGGCCTTACAGCGTCTTGTCATGCCTTTCATACCCTTAATTGGCGCTTCTCCTCCTCTCCTGTGTTCCTCGTCTTCATGGTTTTCACTTTGTGAATCGCTTCTTTTTGACCTCCTTTTTTCTTGTTTGTAGTTTTGTCGCCTCTCTTTTCAGATGTGATATCCCTGCCTCCATTATGCCTGCAGCAACCATTGCTGCGTGTGTTTTCTCTGATATTACATTCAGTGATGCAAAGACCTTTATAGCTTTCATCAGTATGCGAACAGGGATTGTAGGATTCACATTGGTAGATTTCTGGAAACTCATCATGGTTTCCAAATCCATACTCCAACCCCTAGAATTTGTTCATGAATAATTATAATTTCTCAGCTCAAAACCTTTAAACGAATTTTCACTTCATAGTGGTATTAAAAACGATTCATAGGAGATTTTCAAAGCTTTATTAAAAATGATTGTGAATATTGTGTATTAAACTGTTTTGTTGCTGTCTTGGCTAACTAGGTCTTCCGGGGAACTAACCTATTTCATTTTTTACTTTTGATTATTCTGCGAATTTAGAGCGACCCCTAAGGGGCCATGGGGGTGGAGCCCCCATCGAGCCGTAGGCGAGTGCATAGACAATAACATTTCATTACACATTAATGATACAGTATTTTACCGAACTCCAGCTGTTTATAAGAAACAGTTGTAATAAATAATAAACAAATGTATAACCTTGCAAAGGTGGAGAAGTAGGTTAGTGAGGTTTATCAAATGTAAAATAAATTTTTTCAAACATAGTGATTTATTTAATTTTTTTTTTACCTCGTACAAAAAGATTTCAACGAATTCGTATGATAATCCCGCACTAGACCTTGCCTCTGGAACTGTCACACTCGTATAGTAAACACTTATTTTCCAGACTTGTAACATAATTATTAGTTGGTTGCAGCTGTTTTACGAGATTTGTTGCAATAAACAAATGTATAACCTCATTGCGGTGAAGTAGGTTAGTGACGTACACACATAATTAGTGTTTCATAAGGTTACTTACAAAAATTACTTTCGACGAAGTTTATAATGTTGAAGTTGGAAGCCAATTAAGTTATATTAAACCTGCTACCTAGATGTAAAATAATATTGATTAAACCTTATAAATTTAATTTTTTGAGTAGTTACATGAAAAATATTGTCCTACTCGTTGCGAAGGTGTCTGCTGTACTCTTATGATAATCCTGCACTCAACTTCGTCTCGCGCGGGAACTATCACACTCGTCCGGTACCTACTCGTATTTACCGAACTTGTAATGTAATAGACTACATTGATATACATAATGGTTTAATAATCAATAGGGTTTATGTTACCTAGACGGCCCCAAATTCGAGCTGTAGAGATCGCAGTCGACGAGGGGACGCAACAAATCTCGAGCTGACAGAGCGCAGATTATATTTGCATGCGTGAGGCTCCTAATGGGCACTTAATCACTGCCTCCTTAGACACTCACAAGTCGCACGAGGGGAAATCTGTGCTGCACAAATAGTTACCAAAGATACGGAGTACTTGTATTATACATTTAAGAAGATAATAAAAAAATTGTCAAAACTAAACCTGAATAATATTGTAGAATTAGATTGTCGGGTAGCTCATTAACAGTAACTTGTATAATATAAATCTGAAGAAAAAACATTTAAAAGTTCATGGATAAAATTGGCACGTGGTTTAAGTAGATTAACTAAATCTTGTGAAGGGATTGTTGTCACATTTCTTCAAACAGGTGATGAAGCTTAAGAAAAGTCGAGAGAATTGTTTAGGTTCCAAAAGTCTAAAATTTGTTATATTTCTTATTTTTATATATGGGGAATACGCTCTGGCAATGACCTACCCCTGAAACATTACTATGACACTTACTAACCCTGGGGGGGGGGGGGGGGGGTATACTGTGCCCAAGAAGCCAAACACATTGTTTGTTCTTCTTCATATAACGGGGATGTCAGAAAATCCACGAAGTTAAAAAATTAACGATATATGAAAAAAATTATTATTTTTTATGGTCGGAATATATATTTAGCTATTTCATTTTAATTTATGCACCATAACATAACGTTATCTTTTCAGCAACATAAACAAACATTTCTTAACATTCATACGTTTTTATCATTTTTTGCAATATACCAATGCTCGGCATACCATGGGAATTGGTATTGCAGCTTAATTTCTTCGTGGATCTTGAATTCTTCAAGTGTGCGATGAAGCCTGTAAATGTAATTATTATGGAAAATCAACCAAATCTCTTTCCTTGCGTAATTAGTGGCATAGAAAAAAATTATTAAGTTCTTTATGTTATGCTTGCACAAACCCTCTGTCAGTCAACCTACAAGCTCAAACCCAGCAATATTTATGTTTAAGTCAATAAATCATAGAATCCCATGGAAATTTGCCAAGTAGTCTACTGTGTCGTCATACGTAATGTAAATTTCGAAATTATAAGCTAAACCCTACTTTTGCAAAAACTATGCCTGGCGATTTCCAGATTACATTTAATATGTGAAGGGATTATTAACTAAAGATTACAGTAAACCCATTGTTCGTAATGATTCGATTCTAACGACTAGCTTTTTGAGACTTGGTATAAATCATTATGTCAGTTTGTAATTAGTCATAATTGGCTGTAATGAGATTACATGTTCGGCTGGAGCCTCACTAATTTATTCATCCATCGATATAATTAGTAATTCAACGTACATAATTTCTTTAACAATTACAATTAACCAAACATTTACCTTTACAGGATCAATAGAATGTTGGCTTGATTGTCTCCCTCTTTATGCTGGAATATAATGATTTTATTGTTTAGGTTCTCATATAAATCTTTAGTTTAGCAACCCTTTAACATTACACGAATATAAACTGGCCAATATAAACTTCCTAGTCTTTTTTTTTTTTTTTTTTAAGAGGTTGGCGGACCTCTTTTTGCCTTACTTTGCCCCGTCCACTTAGACTATTGATCTGTGCGTGGATCGTATTAGACAAAGTAAGGGGGTGAGCCGCTACAGTACAAGGTGAAAGGTACTGATAAAAGTCACTGGCAGAACGCGGATTCGAACCCACGACATCGCTGCCATGGTCCCGAAGTCCGGCGCGCTAACCACTACGCCACAGGCGTCTATTTCGGCATTTTTCACTTTGTGGGAGAGCAAATTCTGACGAGGAGTGGGGGTAACGCCGACAGTGTTACCAACACCGCAAATACCACGCACGGTCATCACGGACAATGCTGAAGACCGTATTTACGAATAGGAAAGACGGAGACCAAAGAAATGATTTGAAGGTTGTTATTATTAATAAGGACTATTTAAAAGACTTAATTAGATAAATAATACACCATAACAATTACGGTACAGCAAATTATTGTAACTTATTATGTAATTTACCTACGTAAACCAATGTAATAGTAAGCTGTAATTGGTATTACGTTTTTAATATGATGTTAAATATTTAAAATATAAGCCTATTTAACTTAAAAAATGTATATTATAAAGAAAAAAATAAATTATTGATTAATTTTACTTAAAACAGTCTGTGGATTTTTCTACACGTTTTGGCTAAACGGGTTATCGCCGAAGTACATAACGGATAAGCCAACTGGTAAATAGGCTATACTAAGTTTACATTTTCATATTAAAACGTGTAAAAAATCAACTGACTGTTTTAATTAAAATTAATTAATTTTTTTTCTTTATAATATACATTTTTGAAAAGGCTTATATTTTTAATATTTAACATCATTTTAAAAACGCAATACCAATTACAGCTTACTATTACATTTGTTCACGTAGGTAAATTACATAATAAGTTACAATAATTTGCTGCCCTAAAATATTTCAAGGAAGTAGACTAATTTTTACAAATCAGACATCTTACAACAACAAACAACAACAACAACAAGCTTACATTTTTACACGTTTATCACATTAATATATCGTAGTTATATTGGTGTATTATTTATCTAATTATGTCTTTTAAATAGTCATTATCAATAATAACAACCTTCGGTATCATTTCTTTTGTCTACGTCTCTCTTATTCGTAAATACGGTCTTCAGCATTGTCCGTGATGACCGTGCGTGCCGTGCGTGGTATTTGCGGTGTTGGTAACACTGTCGGCGTTACCCCCACTCCTCGTCAGAATTTGCACTCCCACAAAGTGAAAAATGCCGAAATAGACGCCTGTCTACGCCACCGACTCACCCAACACAGTCTACACTCAGTAATACAGATACAGATAACGCTTTCAACAGGCATTGCAAAACAATATAGTTGCAACTGTATTTGCTTACTAGGGACACTTTATTACAGTTTGACAAGTTAAAACTCTTTTAAAACATTAAAACGTCTATTGATTACAAACCGAATTTTTTACATCGCAGCAGTCTTCTTCTCTTAGGGTTTGACTAGTTTTTAATTGACCAATTGATGAGTGTTTTATATACAAGATGATTTGTAGCCAGCGTCAAAATATTTTAGGGGTATTATTTTTCTGTTGTAAGATACACAAAAAAAAAAAAAGGAAATTTAGGCAGTTACCTTCCAGTAACAGTAATTTTTAGATCTTTTGTGAGGTCTTGGCATTGTCTCTAAAAATACCGTTTTTCGCCTTTTACCA